>JARKHS020004868.1:0-148652 GCA_030143305.2 Amblyomma americanum
TGAAAGTGTTCAGCGGGTTGCTGAACGCTTTTACGTGTCACGCAGATCACTCCTCACTTTACCGCTGTTTTTTGTTTGCGTTCGTAGTAGCTGGAAGGCACGTGACGTACGTGTTCCTCATTCTCTTTTTACGCTTATTTTGCAGTTTGGGTAGCACGAGGTTCTTCAAAGTTGCCCGTGTGAAAAACAAGTAAGCGTTTGATTTATACGAGCGTCGAGCGCTGCACATCAGCTGAAGACGCAACGCATCTCCAACTTTGTCTTTTTTCTTCTCTGCTGCACAGAGAAGGCCTTGCTATTGTGAAGGTCTTCGCAATTCACGATCCTTCTCTACCACTTGCGCCGCATAAAGAGACACTTGAAAGTGAGTGTGTTTAGCAGTTCAAATGCATGGGCCGGCCGTGGTCCTGCTGTTCGCGCTGCGCTTGCGCGCATGTATTGCTGTGCGCGGATAATTGCCATTCCCGCGCTTTTTTATTTTTTCTAGAGATCCGTCGAGTTCTGTCGGACGTTCCAAACACACTTCCCTTCCAAAAAGTTGTCGTAAGTGTCGTTCGTTTTACGAAAAATCATGCAGTTACGGGAACCATTCTTTTTTGCCTGAAGTAGTCATTACACTTGCTTGTGCATATGCTCAAGAAATGAAGTAGAGTTCTGCAACCACATCTGTCGTTCACAGAAAATAGCGTTGTCACCCGACTCTTTTTATTTTGTGTATGCATGCCTGCATTTAGTGTAATGATTGAAGAAAATCTTACTGTGATCATATTGCAGGAGAAAGCAAAATTTTCTGCTCACTTGCTCGGAGGCAAGCTATGCTCAGATGCAATCATTATTGCCTCCAACATGTTTCTGTCATTGAAATCAATTGTAATCTGAAGTGGCATGTCCTGAACACTTTTCCCTCTAGGAAACGGACAAAGCTGGAATAATAATTCGTCAGTTTGTGAAAGACAATCTGTATGATCGCATCAGCACTCGACCATTCCTGAACTCTGTGGAGAAGCGATGGATTGCTTTTCAACTTCTCCATGCTCTGGCTGCTGCCCATAGCCGTGGGGTAGGAATACGGAATTCAACACTTTATTGTGCTTTCTCACCCCTCTAAAATGTCATGCAAAGATCACAGTCTCGGGAACGGACACCATTATTTTCCATTTTCAGATATGCCATGGCGACATAAAGTTGGAAAACATTATGGTTACTGGTTGGTATTGGGTCCTGTTAACTGACTTCGCCAGCTTCAAGCCTACATATTTACCAGAAGTAAGAGCGCCATTTTTCTAATTTTGTTTAACTTAAATTTTGTAACTACCGTAGAAACTCTTGTAAGAGTGGCACCTTTTTTTTTTAATTGGGTATGAATTTTGAAGGTGCGACCCATACATGAATTAAAAAAGTAACGTAAAGAAGTATTTTTTTCCTCGAATTATCTAGTCCAAAACAGAGGGTGCGGGCCATACGTGGGTGTGGCCCTTACACGAGATTATACGGTATATGTGTCCTTAGTATAAAGGCATTTTGCTGTTTAAATCTCTTCAGCTTGTGTGAACTAAATGACATTATTTTGGCTTTCTGTATGCTCTACAGGTGAACTTGTAAACAAACAAAATTTTACTCTAATGTTAGACTTTTTTAAAAGCATACCGGACACGTACTCACGGAGATGTAAATCGGTTTACCGGACTCCTCCTGCGCAAGCGCAGTGGTATTGTTGGGGTCTGGCAGGGCCACTGTGCATGCGCAGCCAGCGACCAGTAAACTGGTATATGCCTACGTGAGCAAGTCTCCGGTATGCTGAAAAAGTCTATTCTCTCGAGGGTAGTTTGTAATCATATGAAAGATAAATTTAATTTTCTAGATATAGCCGCCGCGGTGGCTGAGTGGTTATGGCGCTCGGCTGCTGGCCCGAAAGAAGTGGGTTCGATCCAGGCCGCGGCGGTCGAATTTCGATGGAGGCGAAATTCTAGAGGCCCGTGTACTGTGCGATGTCAATGCACGTTAAAGAACCCCAGGTGGTCGAAATTCCGGAGCTCTTCACTACGGCGTCTCTCATAGCCTTAGTAACGCTTTGGGACGTTAAACCCCTATAAACTAAACTAAACTAATTTTCTAGATAGACCTTTCTGTAACTTACCACCCTGGTGTTTTTCTTTTTTTCTGTTGTCTCAGAGTCAGTTTATTTCCATTCTTTAGTATTGTTACAGGGGAAGCCTTCATAATCTTCAGCCAGATTATGTCTGCTGCTTGTGAAAGGTCTATGATATTGATAATGTGGGGGGGGGCTAAGACACGCATGCTGAATTTTAGCCAGCAGCAGGAACTGCTAAGAAAGAGCACTGCCTTGGTTGGGTGGTCGAGTAATGTCTGGTACCACCTGTATACACATTTTCTTCCCTCTCTATTTTCGTCATTAAACTAATCACAGACAGAGATATCATGTTTAGCAACAGTTGGCAACTTGCATTAATTCGACCATTGAACCAAAGTGACATTCACTTACCTTTTCCTGCAGGAAAGGTTGTGTGCATGCTGGCAGCATAAGGATTATTCACCAAAACCTTGTCTCTGAGTGCTGGAACTTTTGATGTTACATTTTTTTTTTCTGTCTGTATGTGCAGGATAATCCAGCAGATTTCTCATATTTTTTTGACACGTCTCGGAGAAGGACATGCAATATTGCGCCAGAGCGCTTTGTAAAAACCCTTAACCCTGACTCAAGCCATTACTTGCCTGAAGAAGGCATTGGTACTGGGGAACTGACGCCAGCCATGGATATCTTTTCGCTTGGGTATGTCCACTTTGGATTCCTCTTCTGTACTGTCTCCGTTTACGGGTTCAAATCCAATAGTGGGATGAATTCTTTGTTCCTATTAATGTGTATATGCATAAAGGCATTGCAGTATCAAAACACTATTATTCCATCAGACAGAATTTGCATGTGGCTGGCTGTGTACCGCACAAGTACATTGTATACAGCGTGGTTCCCTAAAATTAAAAATAGGCTTTTTGAGTTAGAAGAGCGCTTTTTTCGGCACGGTATTGTCAGCGGTGTAGGGCATCAGACCATAGCTAAGACGTGCTAACTAGTAGGCTGGTTAACTAATACTGAGTAGTTAACTTTTTAACTATTGCTGTTAGGCTCCTTATTTATTGAGAGGCGTGTAGCCCACTGTAAGTAATATCCATATCAAATTTAGAATTCCGAAAACACAATTACCCTCTGCGCTTCAACGAGTTATTTCACAGAGTTATGTGCACTGGAGGGGTTGCTTTGCCTGCAAGCTTCTTGAAAGCACATAACTCAGCGAAATATCCAAAATTTTTACACAATGTTCACAGTTGTTGTGTTGACATTTTTTTTTTGCATTGTTCTACTGGTCCTTTAACTGCCCAACTTGTCAACAAATTAAACTTAAGTTATGAGGCCACTTTCCTAGAAACATTTTTAAATTGCAGATAAAAACAGAGCATCAGATATCAGTCTTAAACATAAATTTATCCTAGTTAAAATGTCAAAACAGATTTTAAAAAATTTTATTTTTATTTCTTTTAATGACAACAGTCATAACTCCAAATTAGTTCATCGCAAGTCTAATTGCTTTTGCTGTTATACACATAAAGACAGGAGCTGTGCAATGAACCAGAATAGTTGATACCATTAAATATCATTGTGTAATAGGGGAATGACCAAAAACAATGGGTGCCGCCGTGGTGGTTCAGTGGTTATGACGCTCAGCTGCTGACCTGAAAGACTCGGGTTAGATCCTGATCGCGGCGGTCGAATTCCAATCGAGGCAAAATTCTAGAGGCCCGTGTGCTGTGCGATGTCAGTGCATGTTAAAGAACCCCAGGTGGTCGAAATTCCGGAGCCCTCCACTACGGCGTCCCTCATATCCTGAGTCGCTTTGGGCATCAAATCCGTAAACAAACAAACAGAAACAATGGGTTTTGTATGGCCATCTGTTGAGAAAACGTGCAGCCGCAAAAAAAAAAGTTGTGCACTTTTTTTTATTGTGGTTTATTGCACAGCTAGATATGTAAGAAATAAGTGTACAAAGTTTCAATAAAAAATATTGTACAGGAATAAAGTAAGGATTTCTTGCGTAAGAAGGAATCGCAAAAAAGTTAGTTTCAAGAGAAACAAGACAGAAGGTTAGGAATAACTACAAATGCTAGAAACCACTGTTCGGGACCGTTAAAATCAACTATATTTATAGGTCAGCTTCTCCTTAGTCTTGCGTTCTTTTTTATTTTGGTCATGTTGCAGCTCACTTTTTTTCCTTTTTTTTTTCCGCATCAGTATGCCAAAAGGAACATTTATAAATAAGCTGTTGGTCACCTGTCAGGCAAGCTTTCTGTATGTGCGTACCAGGCTTGATCAGAATGTGCTTCAAAACATCTAGCATACCTCTGTGACCACTGTTGAAATGACACATGCCATGATACAAACCAAATTTCAGTGTTTGGTATCCTGACATAACCATCCAATGTGTTCCAAGCATCTGGCATTGTTATTGTGAGCGTTTTGGCTATTAAATATGAACCAAAATATATATAGATTGTAATAAATAGTTATTATAAGTCTAAACTGAAAAATGAACAAGAAAAAATAACTGGTAACAAAAAAATAGGATTTTATTTGGATGGAAATCTGTTAGTTTCATTTTCTTGAGATGGGCTGTTGGTTACAACTTTGGCTGTATATTTGTAACGGTGTTAACTAGAGACATAATTTTTGTTGCAGTTCATTCATGAATGAATATTTTCATGAAACAAAATTTTGAAATATTGAATTTTATGAAAAATATGACTTTTTAAGGTGGCCTCATACCTTAAGAGTGTTTGTTTCGAATAAATTTTTCTGTAGTGGGGGCTAGATTCATTCTGTTTCAACAGTTACCTGCATCATTTGTAAGCTTCGCTGCTGTCGAATTTGTTGTTCTTTGTTTTATGGGCTAAAGTCTGCCCACTGAACATCTTTTTCCAGTCCTCACCACCCATAGGCTGCCAACAGTGTGTAACAGTGTGAATAAGAACTTTTTTTGTGTGTACCTCTATTTTCTTGTCTTTTGTTCCTGTCTCTGTCGTGGTGTTTTCTTCAGTGGGAAGTTTTCACTGCAGGTGCGTGCTCACTGAGCTGTTCACCGAAGGACACCCGCCATTCTATTTCTCTCAGCTGCTGTCATATCGAAGTGGGGAGTATAGCCCAGCAAAGATACTGGAGAAGATCGAGGACGTTGACCTTAGGGCAAGTCCACCATTTTTCTGTTATCAACAGAGCCATTTGTACTACCTAGTAGTTTGATTGCTTAGTGCATGGTGTGCTGATTTTCTTTTAATATGCTTAGCTGAAACGAAACTGGTGTACTGGCATTTCTCACCCTGTCATAAAATTCACACAAAAAACTGAATGTCTATTACATCCGTGTTGTGTGGATGATCAGCGCTGGCTGTTCCACCCAGTGTTTTTGCAGTTTTGCAGGAGAGCTTTGTTTGTGTGAAACATTATGCCGGTGTCTTCTTGTGTGCTCAACAGGACATGATCCAGCACATGCTTCAGAAGGACCCGAGCCAACGGCTATCAGCAGAGCAGTATCTGGAGCAACAGAGGGACCGAGTATTCCCGCAGTATTTCTACACATTCCTCAGAGACTACATCAAGGAGTTTGCCACACTTTCCCTCTCGCCAGATGAGAAAGTAGCCAGGTAAGTTGATCTCTGAAAGTCTGTTAAAGAGATGGTAAGAGTGCCAGAGCTGGGGTTGCCATGCCAGCTTCATGTTAGCTAAGTACAGTAGAATCTCGACGATACGGTTACTGTTGATACGAATTCATAAAATTTCATGTCCGGAGTGCGTTGTGTACAATGTGCAGTGTTTCAGATGTTCCGAACAATCCTGCGCCATTGTGGATGATGAGTGCGCATCACCAGCATGCGATCGTGAGTCGTGCGATATGCGTCGCAAGCCCATATACTGCTGACATTGTGAGCAGTGGTGCAAGACTGAAAATAGATAGGCATGAATGCGTTTCTTGTGTTTCTGCACAAAGACATTGTTCGTTTTGAATAATATGTATTTTGGATGATGTGAACATTTTTTGCAACCTCATAAGATTTGTATCAAGATTCTACAGTGGTGCAGTGTGACACGGGCTACAGCTAAGTTGTGTGAGAAGGAGTTGTACATAAACTTTTCAATTATGCTTGATGCCTGGCATCTGCCAGCTGCAGTGCCTAAAAATGGGTCTTTGACTGCACCTGCGTAATGAATATACCTTAGGCCATGACACTGTTTGGCCACAGGTTCCGTTGTACCATTAGCATTCATCATCATCAGCACTAATAAATTATCAATCTGGAGCTTTCACTGATGGTACAGGAGCCTGCCTACTGCAAGTAGCCTCAAGTCAGAGACACTAATTGTAAGGGAAGCAGTCATACAAAGTCTTTCTATTGTAGTCACTGGAATGACAGCTTGCTACTGAGCATCTCTGGTCTTGAAATCTTCTGTTGCCCATATGCTCTGTGCAGGCTTCGTCAGGACATCCACGCTATCCTCTACTCATTGGTGCTGCCGAGAGGGGTCCAGCATGGTGATACTTCGGTTGGATGTGAGGGTGACCACGGTCCATCGTCTGCATCATCATCATTGTCTTCGGGATCGGAAGGTCTCTTCATTGTGGTGGCTGTGCTCACTTCCTGCCTGCGCAGCCTCAAGCACTGCTCAGCCAAACTGCAGGCGCTTGAGCTCATTCGTGAGCTTTGTCCCCGCCTGAGTAGTGACATCATCCTGGACCGGCTGCTTCCATACATGGTAGGGTGTTTGGTGTTGTGAAGCAGCCCAGAAATGATGAAATTGCGTCATCTGAAGCCAGAATATTTTCAGTTGCGTGCAGAGTGCCATGACCTGTCTGAAAAGAATTTGTGCCGAGCAATTCTCTTAATTTATGATGCCAGCCAAGTAGTAGCCCTTGTCTCGAGTGTTAAACTGATCATGTTTTATAATTGTAGTTGCATTGCATGCGTGCAATGTATGAAGCATAGTTGGAGCACTGAAGCCATCTTCTGCACTCATAGTTGGAAGAAAAGTGAAAGATAGCCACTTCTTTCTACCAATAAAATGGTGCGAGTGAAGGGTTACATGCAAGACAGGAATAGTGACTTTTCCAAAAAGCAAAGCTTTAAAATGAAACTCGTAGATCAACTGAACTGCTCAATTTGAGAAGACCTATGGGTATTGATAAGCTAAGTCATGAAGAAGCGGCACTGGTGTTTAGAAATTATACCTATATCTGCTGTCCTTGGAAAATTCTCAGATTAAGGGGAGATGTGGGTCTTGAGATTGGAAAAAAAAATCGCGAAAAAGTCATTTTTGGAAACTTTTTTTCGTACTAAATACACTTCAAACTATATCTGTAAGACGACACTATTTTTGCTGGCTTTTTCGCATTATGCATTGAATTTAATTAGTTTCTTTCCTAAATTACCAGCCAACCCGTTTTGTACATTCTATTCATAGATTTTTTTTACCAGTGTATTTTCACTGAGGCAAGTGTAAAAACGAAATTGGCTTTTTGAGGAAAGGAAATGGCACAGTAATTGTCTCACATCTTGGCTGACACCTGAACTGCACCTTAAGGGAAGGGAGGAAGGTGGGAGTGAAAGAGGTAACGGCATCACCGCAAAAAGGGCACCTTGGGTGATTCAATACTGTAAGGGCCAGTGCGGGTGGCGCCATCACGGGACACACAGGGACGGCTGACAACACTGGAGAGAGAGGGGACGTGACGTTGGCTATGGCGGGCATGTGCACGAGTAGTGCGCGGCAGTGATCCGAGTGGCGTGGTCGAAGTGGGCTCAAGTGTGAGCTCAGTGCATACGTTGCATACGGCTCGCGAACTGCGGGTGACTAATTGGGGACTGCGGCACGAAGGACTCTGTGAGTGTGTGTAATAAATCATCCTTTGACAATGCTGTAAATTTTTTAAGCAACACGTAAACATTTTTTGGCTAATGGCCTGTAGCAAAAAGCCTAATTAAAATCACAAAACTGCTTGTAGCTCAAATTGTAATTGTACTGTTCAAACTCTGATTGTATATTTACACTCCACATAAAAAAAACACACTTGCACAGCGATTCTAAAAAGAATCCTGGCATAAATAAAAAATATAGTTTTAAGACCCACGTCCCCTTAAACTAAACATTTGTACAGCACAAAAGCAGTCGTACATCCTACGTGAGCTTTTCTGCAGAGTTTTGTTCCTGTCAGTGACTGCATGGTCATGTTAACAGCTTAGCACGTGGCTGCCTTAGTATGTACACAGAAGTTTGTCTTTAGAACACAATGAAAGCATTTTTAGAGTGTTGAGCTTTTACAATTGATTCAGTGCTTCTTGCAACTCTTTTCATCTTTCCCAGCTGTACCTCATCAATGACAAGTACCCGAGGGTGCGCGCAGCAGCTGTGGAGACGCTCACAACATGCCTGACACCAATTGACACCCTTCCAAGGAGGTAAGGGTGCTTAGGCACCGACAGCATTGCGAATGTGATGATGAATGCTTGCTTTTTATTTCAGTGATGCAAATGTCTTCCCTGAGTACATCCTGCCCAATCTGGTATCTATGCTCTTGCCACAGCTTCCTCTTGCCTGTGTGCTTATAGCTCATTATCTAATTTCTTGCAATCTATCGTTACAGATGCATGTCACGATGGACAGCGCCGTCATTGTGCGGATGGCTCTCGCAGAGAACATTGCGCTATTGGCCGAGACTGCTCTTAGGTTTGTGTTGGGCTTGCGTCATGCAAGTGCCTCGTTGCTATGTAGCATTGAGAGACCGTCACTGACTTAGACAAGTGCTTTGCGCGACCTTTTGAGATTGCAATGTGAGTGCAGGATGTTGAAGGCAGCTTGACAGTTGCAGTCAGTGGCGTGCTTTTTAATGATGGTTGCTGCATTGGCATAGTGAAACATGGCTAGCTGCTTCTGTAAAATCGTGAAAGAGTAGCAAAAAAAAAAAAACCGTTCAACTAGTTTTGGAAGCAGAAGACTAGAGAATATGCTTAAGTTGCATTTCAGAAATGCTTTGACAGTGAAGTTCACAAATATAAAATACCAGCCATCGATAGCATGGACTTGAGTCATGTTTGATATTTAAAGAATTTTCCTGAGGAAAGGTCTCATTATTTTGTATTGGTTTACATTTCTGGAGATTCGTGTACAGGGTTTGCAATGCCAGGCAAAGGTTTCAGTCTTTTGCATGCCTGCCGTTTTGTATGGCATGCACTGATATGAAGTTTCTTGTTCGTGTATAAAATCATGCAGATTTTTGGACATGAGCACACAGCACGAGGTGGCTTCACCTGATGGCACTAATGTAGAGGTGACTGTGCAAGCTCAACATCACCACCAGGTGGGCAGGATTTTGTACGTTTCTGTGGAAGTAAAAAAAAAAAATGCTTGGTTATGACAAAGCAGTGTTTTTTTTTTTGTGTAATAGCTGTCAATATATTACATGTGGCTGTCATCTGTTGGTGGCATTTTGTTTCTGCTTTCTTTTCAGGGTTCCTATGATTCTGAGCTCCAAGCTCTCCAGCAAATGGTTCAACAGATGGTGTCAACGCTACTGAGTGACTCAAACAATATAGTCAAACAAATGCTGTTGGAAAAGGGCATCACTCGATTGTGTTTATTTTTTGGCCGCCAAAAAGGTGTGTACATATGTACTCATTTTAAGGTTCAATTTTTTTTTAACTCATCACTTTGCATAAATGGATAGTATGCTTTAATTTAGTTCTTTTATCGCATTTTTCTGCAAATTGTGAAAATTGAAGAAAGAATTGTGGGCTGAATGGCTGTTGAAGTTGCAATGAGCTATGCACAAACCTAGTTTCAAAGTGACCAGTAAGGCCTTCCTGTTTTCCCCTTGCAGCGAATGATGTCCTGCTGTCTCACATGATCACTTTCTTGAATGACAAGGTATGTTTCTGCGTGAAAGCATCTTTTTGACACAAAGGCATGCTAACGCAGATACGCATGTGCAAATCGGCTTGTGCATACTACTTGCTTTGCATTTGCCTGATGCTGTTTTACATTGGCAGGAGGATCGGCATTTGAGGGCTTCGTTCTTCGACAGCATTGTTGGTGTTGCTGCTTATGTCGGCTGGCAGTGCTCACCCATTTTGAAGCCCTTGTTGCAACAGGTTTGCTTTTCACATATCTGGCAATATTTAACGCAGTTGGCATTTTAGCGTTTTGGGCATTTGTAAATCATGAACTGAGTGATCTGACCTTATGGTTTTGAACAACAAAAAGCTGCATGTGGCACTGTTGTGCTAGGCATGTGCCTTTGAGGCAACTTGCAATTTCTATATTGGAGCCTCAGTGTTACTTAGTGTTACAATTTGAAAGTAATATAACAACATTCTTTGTATGCTTTATTTACTCCAGGGTCTTGCAGACACAGAAGAGTTTATCATCAGCAAGGCACTTAAGGCCTTAACTGAGCTTGTTGAGATGGGACTCTTCAGAAAGCAGATGCTTTATGAGCTCACCTCCGAGACCATTCCTCTTCTCTACCATCCGGTAAGGCCTTGGACACAAAAGATGCATATTCATGATTTGTCAGTATCAGTAACAGTGGTACTGTGGAATACTTTTCTCACAAAGTTGCTTGATCAACAGGCCTTACTGTGAGCCCTTTTTGTCATTTGTGCTCAGGGAAATAATTGTGTGGTGTCAGTGGCAACAGTTTTTTACTTTTTGATACATACAAAGAGCAGAATGGGCAGGAAAAAGAACTATAAAGAAATTTTCCCACAGTGGCAGCAAGTTCTTTCATGTCTATGTCATGGGGTTCTCAATCTTTTTAGTTTCGCGGAACTCCAACGGCTTTCAATAGCTGTTGAGAAGCCTCACGAGACCCAACTTCTATTTCTTTCTCTCCAACGTGCATGCAAAAAAGATGCCTATGATCCCTTAAAAAAATGCCTAAAACAAATTAATAATGACTGGCCGCATTGTGAAACAGTGTTATAAAGCAGACTGTATGAAACAGGCAGAAGCAGACGACAAACGTGGCGAAGCAGGCGACGGCGCCTGTGCAGCGCTATGAAGCAGACAACAACTGCGATGCATGCCATGGCGCATGGATGTGTATGCAAAATGAAGAGGAGGAGAGTTGTCCACACCGCAGATCTCGGCACTGCCAGAATCGAGATCCATTAGTCTCGCTATTAGTCCCATTAGTCTCAAACTAAGGTCTGTGAAGGAAAGTTGAGGGCTGAGGCACATATGTATTTCGGTGCTTGGGGGAACTGAAAAAGCATTCCAAGGAACCCAAGGTTACCACAGAACCCGACGATAACTGTGGAATCCTGTCAGAGAACCCCTGGCATATGTCATTAAAAGGATTAAAAGGCCTTCGCACATGCGACCCGCAATATGCTTATTTTATTCTCTCTCCTCCTTCTTTGTGTTGTGCTTTCAGAACCTTTGGATCCGTCAGAACACAGTTGGCTTTGTGTGTGCCGTCACCAAGACCCTGTCGCTTGCAGATATCCAGTGCAAACTGAAGCCCATGCTGCAGCCGTATCTGAAACACTCAGTTGTTGAAATGGACAAAGAGGTGAGCATTGCTGCAGTCGTGCCCCAACCATACTGCAGACACGTTTTCATTAACCTGTGTCTGCATCACATGTAGTTCATGACTGCATGGTACTGAATATAGAGCGAACAAACTTCTGCGGGACCAGTTTGGTGCTCTCCAGCACTGCGATTTGTGTGGTTGAAATGGTGATTGAAAATTTGCTTGGCAGAGCTTGAAGGCATGTAGGCAAAATGTTTGCACGAATAACATCTGAACTAAGGGAAGCACAAGAATTGCTGTGCAGCTCATTTGTTACACAAATCTTGCGTTTCTTGCTGTATCCTTGTTACGAAGGTGTAATGCTAGTTTTTATCACTTCAAGATATGAGTACGAATTAAAAATGCAGGAAGAGGCATAGGTAGCTGCTGCAAGCAGTCATGCTTTGGTCCACATCATGGATTGTGTAGATGCAGTTGCCATATTTCTGGTTTCATCTAACATGCCCTAGCATAATGTTGCCCAAATGCCAAGAACCCTGTGGAATTTTCTGAAGTTGCCACAATAACAGTACAGTAGGACAGACTATATGATCATTCATATGATAAAAATAGAGGGTGGCTGTGAGCACCAGTGATTCTGATTACATGATTATGCTTGTCAGTAGGGGTGTGCGAATATTGAAATTTTCGAATACGAATCGAATATGAATATGAAGAAAAAATGGCTTAGAATATCGAATCGAATATCTGGTCAGCACAAAAAATAAATTCAGAAAAGCTAAACAACTAAACATTGCTGCTCATTTTTTTCGAAGTAGTGTGTGGCCTGCAACCGAAATAAACGAAACTAGACTGCCTGAGCACCGTATAAAAAAAATCATGATGTGCGCAGAAATGTATACTACTTAACTGAACAGCATAACAGTATCCAACCTGCAATGTGGTCAGGCAAAATGAAATCCATAGCATGACAAGACTGGAAACAAAAATAACATTATGGCTAGTAAAACCTCATTAATTCGGAGTTCAAAGAACCGACAAAAGTGCCCGGGTTATTCGAAGGTCGGTTTATAAAATTCCCCACGGCCCCAAAAAGAAAAAAAAAACTACCGAAAATGCGGTAGTCTTATGAGGCGGCTCTATCGTGCAAACACCTGTAATCACGTGACGAGCACAGAGTTTCGGCGTGCTACAAGACATCGCGAACGTAAGCGATGTGGGAATGCACATTGACGTCAGAATGGCGAGACTGCTTCTAAAAAGGAAAAAAAAAAATTGACCAGCGACGCGTCAGCCAGCATCTGAAAGCGGCACGGTGCTGAGATTGCACTACTGGCGAATGCGCGGGCCAACAGCTGCCATTGCCACGGACGAGTGGCGAAGCTCAGAAACCAAAACTACGCGGCCAGGTTATTTTTTTGACCTAATGACAGGGGCCTTCCAAACGTTGTCACGCCTGCCTTTACGCCCATTTAAGAGGTGCATGGGTTACAGTCCACCATGCAATAAATAGGCGGGATTTTTACAGTATCGCTTGCCCTATTATGACACCTCGACTCGTCCCTTCGGGAGCCTCACGCGAAATTCCGCAAGTAGGCTTTGCCGCATAGCGTAGTTGACCAAAACAAGATGACGGTGGTCATGATCAGATCAGAGAGTTAAGGTGACAGAACGAATGCCATGGGGGGGGGGGGCATTAATTAGATAACATATTACGGAAGGATAAAAAAATAAACGCGCTTTCGCGTTGCCATTGTTAGAAGCAGGTCGTCCCCATCTTGTTCACAGCACGTGTGGTATGTGGGAAAGCCCACTTGCGGAATTGCGCACAAGGTCAAGCCTAGTGGCATCGGAATGCGATCGGTCCACGCAATAAACGATGGAGAAGAAAGAGAACAGGGCCTTTATATTGTTTTCCTGGAACTTTAGACTCTATATTCAGATAATTTTCCCAGATATTGCGGTTTTGCCACAATCAAATTTACGAAAGTCGGCGCAGCATACGATCGCTGCCGAGTATTCGGGACTTTTCGAATATTCGAAAATTCACGAATATCATTTCTCGAATACGAATATGAACCGAACATGAAACATATTCGATTCGTATTCGAAATTTCGAATATTCGCACACCCCTACTTGTCAGCCATTCCCTGAGTGGTTTCTTTTATTTCTTTCTTTTGAAAGTACAAGCTTATTGGCTGGTAAGCAGCAAGGTGCAGATTCACAAAACAGTTTGCCTTTCTTATTCATTGTGCTTTCTGGCTGTGTACTGTCGCTGCTTGGGACAAAAATTTAGTATGTTTTTTTTTGTGCCTCTTTATTTCTCCAGTAAGTTCATTATCATAGTTCTAGCTTGAAAGCGTTAAGTCATGTCTTTTTTCCTCACAGGCATATACTTGCCACTTTTCTTGTGTGAGAATTTCTCTCAATCAAAACTGTGTTGCAGCTGCTGGTAAAGGAGAATATAATGACCAACGCATGACTCACTGTCAGCTGCCTGTTTTTGGCTGCTGCCTGGCCTTGGCTTCACCGTTGCAGGTTGCTGTTTTGAATGCACTGCAAGAGTCACTTCCACGGAGTCTCTACGACTATCTGGTGAAGCTGGAGGCATTGCCTTATCTCTTGGAAAACCTGCGAAACAGGCAGGTTATGCGAACCATAGTGAGGGCGGGACACCAACCGGCCTACACCACTGTGGACCACTTGCTGAAGTCGGTGAGGAAGTTTTGCCAGTGCTTCGTTGACAGCTCTGAATGTGCTGCCCTTTATTCTGTTCTTTCCATGCCGCCTTCCTTCCCTCTATGAATTCTGCTGTGTCATTTGCAAAATGACACATGAGCACACAGAACGATCACTAGTTCAATCATGCAAGATGCCTTCTCTTGTCAAAGATCTTTTTCTTTTCACCCAGAGGCATGAAGCGGTTGATTGGTTGACACACATTTAGAGTTATATAGCTACTCTCTGTTTCGTACTGTGTTCTGTGTTACAGTCTGTGGCCCCATGTGGTTACAAGTCTTCAAATGTATTCTTCAAAAGCAGGAGTTTGACTTGCTGTGCCAATGATCTGGTCTCCTTTTTGTTGCTGACTTTTATTTTGCTCTTTCCTGTTGTTTTGATATAAAACCGCATGGGGCACAACAGCTGAAGGAGTTTTGTTTAAGAGCATGACTTTGGGGAAGACGCGTTTAGAGAGTAAAATTGTGTTACTTATTATGGCTAAGCCTTGTGAATATGATGAGAGAATGGTTCACGTAATGATCACTCGTGCACCATGCGATAATGAAAAATGTTTAAGTTTGTGTTCCTGCCAATAGATACTAGCTTATTTTTGGGATGCATTTTATTAGTTATTAAGAATATCTTAGGGTCATGTGACATCCCAGTCAGATAAGATAAATTGGAACTTCCAGCAAACATGGAATTTGATCAGTTTCATTTAGTCTTTAATTGCTCCCATTTGTGTTAAGTAAGAATTAGTCATTCTTGGCTGGGATTTGTCTACTATTCTGTATTATAATGCTATTGCATAAGTTATGAAGGCACGATGGGCTTGCAATGTGGCCACCTTTATGAACGATTATCATGTGATCAGTCCATCGATTTGTAGTATTTGAGCAGGTTAATTTGTAACTGTATAAACAGGGACAACAGACTACAGGAACAGCTGATAGAAACAGTGCTAGATGGCAAGTGACAGTGGAACAAAGATGGTTCAACTTGTGAAATGTTTCAACTCTAACTACTAGCACTGAGTTTATCGGTGGTAAGCAGTAGTTGATATTGTTCCAATATGCTTTCATGCTTTGATATCAGGATGAGTTCTGATTGAATGGCATGTCCAGCAGTTGCTAGAAATTAAAAGAGCATGTTCAACAATGGTTAAGGAGCCCAGTGTGGAGGAATTAATACACCTCAACATTCCTATTTTGTGTGCAGGTTTACAGGAGGCTCCAGTCGGACGGTGTTACTGAAGCCATGGAAGACAAGATTGTGGTACGTCTGAGCTTGGATGCTGAAAACCTGCATTTCATGGCTTGTTTTGAGGGCCTCGCTATTTGCCATATGAATAATAGTTGTTTTCTTAGCATGACGCACTGCTTACTAGAGCTGCCTTGATCCCGTTCTAGGTCATGAAGGAACACCTTCTGAAGATCAGTAAATACAAGAGAAGGTACTATTACTCTCATTGTTTCATCACTATACATGCAAGCGTAAGCAGCTATGTCTCTGTGGTCAGGCATTTGTCTTGCGGTGTACTGGTGTGTGTGGCTGAAACCATGCAAATGCTAGGTAACGGAAGGAAAAACTGAGTGTGTAAGGTTAACTCATTACATGAGAGTGGCTTACAACCATTCGAATTGAAGGCAAAAATTGGAGCCCCTGCATTTGCAGTAGTCCTCTGACGTAACACATTGAGTTTTTACCCTGTTGGCTACTCTGCACCACTTATCTTTTTTCCTAGCAGAAATTACTGTATTCACTTGCATGAAGGCACTTGCGTGATGAGCACGTCCGTTAAATTGGCTATCAAAAAGTAAAATTTTTCTTAATATTTTACCCCATGTAATAATACTCTACTTTCAAAATTTTCAGCTCAGATGTTTCAGCTGAGCTGAGATGTTTCAGAAATTTTCAGCTGAGCTTTATGTGACTGAGTGCAGTGCATGCATTAGTTTCGTAAATTTTACTCCTCAAAGCCTGCAGAATACAGCTTCTGAGTCTTTCACTTTAGCTGCTGATAAACCATAGTAGTACACTTCCTCTTTTGGGTGTGCCTGTCTAGTATTGCTGTGCATATGCAGATACTGTAGCAGTTTGAAGTGCATTTTTAAAAGTGAAATCCCACTATCAGAGTTAAAATGGCTAAATGTTACTCCCAGCAGACCTCTCGCATGGGATTCTCGACCACGCTGAACTTTTCCGAGAGGTATGGCTAGCGACATGCATTGACAAAATAACCGTCACTGCGCAGTGCTGCAGAGAATGAAAGCGTGGATGCCAAGCTACGTGGTGGCGAGATCGACCTGGAGAAACTCTACATGTCAAACAGATGCCGAAGCACAGACCTGCGCACGCTCAAGATTGGGGACGAGGCTTCACAGCAAGCTTTCCTGCAGAGCAGGTATGAAAGAGGACTGTAAGCTGAAGAACGTTGACAAAGACACTTATCAACAATTTAACTTCACAAATATGTAGATTAGCAATTCTTGGCACAAGATCTCAAGAGATCATTTTCTAGTGCTCGCAGAATTCAATCCGCATTCGTGCTGTCTTAAGTGCGGAAGAAACTTTGTAACGCATCTGGTCTGCCGACAGCAATGACGCAGGTAACCAAAATATGTTAATTTTTAGATGCTTCGCCCTTTGCAGCCACCGCGGCAGCTGATTTTTGCAGGTGCATCGCTGTAGTTCTTACATGTTTCGCCCCCTTGCTTTTATGCGCCCGCGAAGAAACCTCAGCGTTTCTCTTCATGGCACATTACCGCAAAAACGGCCGTCTCGAATCATAGTGCGCCTTTTTGTTGTTGTTATTGGTGGTGGTGCTTCGCCTCCTCGCATCGAGGCACTTCACAGAAGCCACAACGGCAGGTGACCGCTGCTGCATTTCAGCTTTTCATGGCATGTGCCCTCACGTTCGCCCGATTGTATGTTTTCAACATGTGTGTTTGGTCAATAAACACATTATACAACCATATTTTCTCGAAATTTGAAACTTAGTAGCCTAGCCGCCGCGGTGGCTTAGTGGTTATGGTGCTCGGCTGCTGACCCGAAGGACGCAGGTTCGATCCCGGCCGCAGTGGTCAAATTTCATGGAGGTGAAATGCTAGAGGCCTGTGTACTGTGCAATGTCAGTGCACGGTAAAGAACCCCAGGTGGTCGAGATTTCCTGATCCCTTTACTACGGCACCCCTCATAGCTTGAGTCGCTTTTGGACGTTAAACCTCCATAAACCAGACTAAACGTACCGTATTTACAGGATTGTAAGTTGACTTGAATGTAAGTTGAGCCCCCTACATCACATTTCTGGAAAAAAAAAAAAATACTTGGAGGTCGTTTACGCTTGGCCTTTAATAACAGAACGTGATAGCACTGTTCTGTGGCCTGCTCTTATCTCCAGCCGCTATCGGCTGCCGAGTGCGGGCGCGCCCATGGGCACAGTCCAAAACGAAAATGTATTAGTCACTGGGCTACTCGTCCACACTTGCGCCATCGTCCTCACTAGCGTTGCTGTCGTGATCGCTGCTGCGGTCCCACAGCTCATCGTTCTAACATTGTCGTGCAGCGGAATCCCGCACTTCGCAAACAGCCACATCACGACATCGCGTGGAACAGCTGAAAACTTCACCTCGCTGCAGCTGCCACACCTGTATCACCCGTTGCGAATGTTGAACTTGTGGTCTGGCACTCAGTTCGCTTCTTCGGCGTAAAGAATGACATCCATCTTGAATGTAGCCGTGAACGAGCGCCGCTCGCTTACTGAACCCAGAGCACAAATGACGAAGCACTGACATTAATAACTTGTGAAACGCGGCCGGCAGTAGTCAAATGCATCAGAGCCAAAAAGAAACTACGCATGAGCGGTGTCGGCTCTTTCGTCGGCTACCGACACTCCCTGGCGCCGCTGCGGTTCTGAGTGGGGGTGCTGCTGCAATTGAAACAGCGGCCCTTCCATCAAGTATCGATGCTCCCTTGAGCGCCGAGTGCGTGGTTGAAAGTAAAGAAAAAAAACTTGAACAACACCTATTAAGAGTATAACGCGATTGCGTTATTGGGCCGCCACTGCTTATCAGCAGACACAATCTGCAGCCACTTGTGGGGAGTGGGTTGGTGCTGGTTTGCTTCTTGTCGACAGCCACCATCGGCTGCTGCGTGCGGGGTGGCAATGCCAGTTCTGCGCGTTGACATAGCAGCTGCTCAAGGCCACCACCAAGAGCGATGCGATGGAGCTGCGCAGCAAAAATGCAATCACGCTGTAGCATGCCTGATATCTCGTTTGTCTTGCCTTTATTTATGGTGCGATGCTTTGGTTTAGATTTTAAGTCGACCCCCCTACTTCGGATTTTCAAATTTTTAAAAATACGTCGACTTACAATCGTGTAAATACGGTAGTAGCCGGGAAATTGTATTATCCCGGACCGTATTAACTGGGAGCAATATAATGTAACTTTATGGGACATTTTAAATGTCCGCGATTTTGAGCATACAAACCGGGAAATCGTACGAACTGGGAACATATCAACAAGGTTTTACTGTATATAACTGAGTAGTGTTGGAACTTGTACTCTGGTTTGTGTATTTTTCTTGTTAGAGAGCCAGTAGTGCTTTTGCCTTACCTGTCTTTCTTTGGTATCTAGGTCATACAAGAAGAAAGGACTGCCTGCCGAATCCCCTCAAGTGACCATGGTGAGTGATCAATTTCACATGTTGCCTTTTGTACCACACCAATTGTCAGCTGTGCAAATACCTTTTGTGTGTGTTTTGTTATTGCATAATGCATGTGACAGGGTACTGGTGCAAAAGGGACTAATATTTTGGCATCTCTGTCAAGGTCTACAGACTTTTCTTGTCAAATGTTGTCCTGGGGCCATATTTTGCGGCTTTTGGGGCTGATCAATTTCTTTCCTTTCTTCACTGTTCTGCCTTCAACATCAGGGCCAGTGGCTGACCTTGTTTCTGTAGCTCTCAGTCATGATGTCAGAATCAGCCATTACTAACAATAAATAGTTAAAAGAATGAATGGCTAAAAGAATCGTTTCAAACTACGCCACTTATGCAGATGAAATCAGTACAATTGCCGAGTGGCACTTTTTCTTTTCAACAATAATGCAAGTCCATGCAGCCTGTGGTGTAAAGGCAGCTGGAGTTGCCATGTGTACGTACATACTCTCATTGTATTGAGTCAACGGAGGTGTTGGATAATAGTGCCACCTTTCTGTTTGAAAATTTCAGAATGAGGACTGGCAACGGATGTTTGGCAAAATTGAACTGCGGGAGCAGTCTCCGCCAAAACAGCAGCCGCAGCCAACGCATCAGCACTCGCCAGCTGGAGATGGGGACCCAAATTCGGAATTGCATGTCTCTGGTGCTGAGTCGGCAGAATCTGCTGCTCCGTCTGCGAACACGTCCCCAAAGCAGCCACAGAAGATTTTCACTGGAATAGCAATAGATTCAGGTAGGTAGCAGCCTGTAAAGAAGTTTTGAGCACCAAATTTGTAGTATACTATCTGCGAAATTCTGCAAGCTGGCTTCACACATCTTGATTGACCCAACCAACATGGCTGAGCTTGTACTCAAAACACTTTGAAGGCTGGATGTTGTGTATCAGAAGATTTCTATGAGTACAGCCTGAGGCTTTGCTTATCATCGCTTGAATCGTGAAGTTGGCCACTAAAGACTTTGAATGTTGCCTGCTACTGAATAATTTTGAAGCGGAAGCTTTAAAGGCCCTGTAATACAGCAAATTTGCTGTTGTTTGTCTTGGCAATGAGCGCAAAATCCCGGATTGGTCGGCTGGCATGGCAGCTTGCCGCAACTGATTGGTGTAGTGGCTCCGACACGTGGTGGCCACCAGAACTAAGATGCATCGCAGAGCACTGCTGCGCCAAGAGATAGCATGCAAGGTGCAGCCTGCGCTAGCAGCACTAGGGTCTGTGCCGGTAAGTGTTCGTGTCTCCAAAGTGATGTGCAGAGGACTCCAGGCCACTGAAGGGAGCCATTAAAGCTTAAGTGTCGCACATGCTTTTTTGGGACTTTCAGAAACGAATAGACCTACACCATTTTTCTCATGTTCTCTGTGTCCTCCTTTCATTATCTCCGCACGTGTAATGCTTGCCGTGCAGCCTGGTCTTGAGAGAGCATTAGAGTTTGTAGAGCAGCCATGTCTCTCCACAGCCACAGTGCACTGCCTGTCGTGCCATGCGGAGCTGCAGCTTCTGCTGAACAAGAAGCGGAACGAGTATGCCCGGGAGCAAACCGTGAGGGAGGCCATCGACGACCCGACACGAGAGGAGCGCCCGCTGCCGACAAAGTGGAGGCCACGTGGCACGCTGGTGGCCCACATGCACGAACACAAGGGGGCCATTCACAGGCAAGCCTCGTCCCTTTGGCTGTAGTGCTTTCAGAAATTTTGCCGTGACCTGAATGTGTAAGGTGTAGGAGGTGGGGGGGGGGGGGGGGGGGGGTGCTTACCTGGGTTGCAAGGAACCTGTCAGCACATATTTAGGCAACAGCTTGGTTGTCGTTTGAGGGGAACAATGTTTTCGGGACAGCAGTGCATCTGCTGAAAGGATACTTCACTGTGCACCTTAGACAGGTGCCAATTAGCTGTTAGAACCACATCTTGTTACCTTATCAGATGCCATCAGCAAGACTGTGGCAACGCTCTTTAGGCTGCTGCCTTATGAGCCTTAGAGTGGCATTGCGTTTGGTAAGAAATAACACCATTGTCCTAGCTGCCCACAGTGGGAATCCTGGCATCTACCAGAGCAGTAGGCATGCAGGGACAGAATTCACAGTTGAGAAAGTCGTAGCTCAGTGCCATGGGTCATAGTAACAATTTTCTGCATCTGTAATGCCTTGTTAGAATGCCCGTCACAGAGTAGCTCCTGGTGTAATTTTCTCTGGTAACTTTTGCGGCTTTCGGCTGATACATTAGGAAGACTGACAACTGACCAAAACATGTTACATGCTTAAAATGAAAAAGATGTTGCTATATATTGATAAAATAAGGTGCACTATGTTATCGGCAAACTTAAAAATTTTAAATTTTTTATCAGCATGGGAAGTTGCATTAGACTCTCTAGTGCTGTTCTGCTGTAAGACTTTGATACTAAATGTGTATTCCCGCCATGTGACTAATACCCCTCCCTGTCACTTGGGCAGCTTCATTGTCCATTGAGCCAATTTGCATCGAACTCAATGGGGATTGGCCGGTGCCGCACTGCAATTTTCAGTGAACATTGAACGTGATGAGGATCGACTCAATGGAGGTTCATGAATGGTCGTTCAAATCTCAGTAACTCTTAAAAAACAGTTGTGTTTGTCAAAAACATTTAGGAACAGTTCAATATAGCCAATAATTCATAGTGCCCGCATTCGATATATTGAGGTTTGATTATATATGGCATTTAGAGGTGTGAAATTTGAGCGTGAACTTGCGGTTGGTTTTTCTGACCTAACCCAAACTAATCATCCTATTCTGTTTGAACCAATTTTAATATGTGACGAAATCTTGCAACTGGGGTGTTTCGCATATCACCTTTGGCTGCCTTGAGTGGAGTTGCGCCTGTGTTATATTTCTCAGCACAGCTGGGCACCATATCTGCTGAGGCACCAATGCATGTGATGGCACTTATTACAAATAAGCTTTACTGACACTAGACACAAAGGTGAATGCAATTGGACATGGCACGGCAAAGAGCTGGGTGGGTCAATTCGGCGATCTGGTGGTGGCTTGGTTGGCTCAGTCGTTGACGCTGCGGCTCCACATGCGTCTCATTGCAGGCTGCAGGTGATTCCTAATACAAGCCTGTTTGCCACATGCTCGGCTGATGGGCTGGTCAAGATCTGGGACTGGGGCCGCATGGAGAAGAAGGCCATTGCCAACCGGTCTCGCCAGACCTACGCCAGGATGGGTGGGTAGCACGTCCAGCCGTCCGGGGTTTCTGCACAGGCACAAGGCGATGAGCGTGTGCTCTGTAGCAGAACTGAGATTTGGAAAAGCATGGAAGTATTCCCGATGTAAGAACTGTGGCAAGTAGATGCTCATGACTGCTGCACCACGACACTTCGAACTTACTACTATCCTAACATGTAAAAAAAAAAATGAAGCATTTACTTTTTTCTGCTCTGTTTTTGGTTGACTGGAATGTCTGCAGGAGTAGCGTGAGCTCACAAGCGCTCAGGTTTCTCAAATTCAAATCTGCCACTTCCTGGCATGCCGATGCTGTTATATTACGTTCCATCACTGGGGTACTAAATATTGAGCAGTCCGCAGACGCAAAAATTCTTCTCAAATTCCTAAACTTTTTTCTTTTTTTTTCAAGCAGTGTTTCAAAAGCACTTTGAACACTGAGCATTTCAATGTGCTAAGGAAATTTGGGTCTTTCAAATGTGCGCACTCTTTTATGTTATTCTTCAAGTGCGTGGCAAAATATTTATATGCAGCTTTCTGATATATAAACGCGAATCAAGCTGATTACTTACTATAGCTGAATGTAGAAAGTCAAAAGCTTGTGCCTTGTTCTTAGTTTGTGTTCACATTTGATTCCAGCCTGATAATGCAAGGATGCTTTGAATACAGAAAACGTAGGCTTCTGTTTGCATAACGTTCAGGCATATTGTATGTGCAGTGTACAATAAATGTAAAGTGCATGTACATGTTGTATATATGACATGCATTGAAGGGCATATTCCCTGTAGCCATTTCAATACCAAAGGAGGAGTGTGCCCTATATTTTATATTAGTTCAGTGCTGTACTCTGATTTTTGGCTCAAAGTACATACGACTGGTTGAAAAGTAAACTTTCATACAATATTTCAAGCCTCCTCATAATGTTCTCTGCTTTGCACCGTTCATGTGCCTGTACGTGCTGAATTCCAATGGCTTCATTCATGTTTATTACCTCAGATGGCCAGGTCACATGTATGACAGTGTGCCAGAGCATGCAGTCCTTGGCTGTCGCATCCGACGCGGGTACCATTCAAGTTTTTAGGTAAATGCTAAGTGCGCATTACAGTACTCTCACACTTGCGTTCTAACATTCCTCTTGGTGCTTATTTTTTCCTAAGCAGGCTAATTCAGTGCACCACTGGTTTGCCACATTTGTTGCAGCTGGTCTAACGAGCCACTGTAATCTAATTCTAATGGGAACACTGCGCTATGTCACCGTTCATAAAAATGCTGTTATGTTGCTGCTTGTTAACGGAAATGTGGCCGTGCCAGTAATGCAAGCCCTACCTGAACTTGTACCCAAGGTTTTGGCATATGCTTAAATGATCTGGCAATAAAAAAGCTACATGGAGCTTGCAGAACTGAGATTAGATTTGATTTGAATTGCTGAGATGGCTCAGTATTAAACAGGGCCTTGTACTGCAGAGTCGAGTTGAACAGCAACAAGACAAGTCCACTCAAGACACGCTCGCTGGACCCACATGAAGATGGGTGTGTCGTGGATCTTCAGCACTTTGACACAGGTTTGTAGGTTTGTACATTAGCACAGAGGGTCTCCCGCATGGAAAAAATAAAGCCACTTGCTTCTTATCATGTGACGGCCTGGAAGTGCTCACAGTTGAATGTTTATAAACATATCTTGCAGGTTTGCAGTCCGTACTTGTTTATGCCACCGTCTATGGCTCGATCATCGGCTGGGATCTGCGGTCACCTAGCACTGCTTGGTGTTTCGAGAACAATCCCAGGCATGGTATGTATGATTAAACTCCACAACTGATGAAGGCTTATTTGCTCGTGGTATCTTGCAACGTGGAGGACGCCAGCTGTGTCTATACCAGCCTGAGTTATAACCCCTATAACCAACCCCTATATATAGCCTTTATTGATTGCGAGAAAGCATTTGACTCAGTGGAAACCTCAGCAGTCATGCAGGCATTGCGGAATCAGGGTGTAGAAGAGCCTTATGTCAAACTACTGGAAGACGTCTATAACTGCACAGCTACCATAGTTTTCCATGAAGTCAGCAGTAAAATTCCAATAAAGAAGGGCGTCAGACAGGGACAGGCGATCTTGCCAATGCTATTCACCGCCTGTGTCCAGGAGGTATTCCAAGGCCTGAATTGGGAACAGCGGGGGATAAGAGTTAATGGAGTATACCTAAATAATCTGCGATTCGCTGATGACATTGCCTTGCTGAGTCACTCAGGAGATGAACTGCAAAGCATGATCAATGAGTTAGGCAGAGCAGAACGGTGGGTCTTAAAATTAACAAGCAGAAAACCAAAGTAATGTTCAACAGTCTAACAAGGGAACAGCAGTTCACATTTTGTAGCGAGGTGCTGGAAGTGGTAAAGGAATGTGTATGTCTGCTTAGGGCAGGTAGTGACTGCTAATCTGGGTCATGGGAGGGGAAATAACTAGAGTAAGAATGGGATGGAGCGCATATGGCAGGTTCTCTGAGATCACGAATGGCAGTTTACCGATATCCCTAAAGAGAAAAGTGTACAACAGCTTTATCTTACCGGTACTCACTTATGAGGCAGAAACGTGGAGGCTAAGGAAAAGGGTTCAGCTCAGGTTAAGGACAAGGCAGCAAGGTATGGAAAGAAGAATGTAGGTGCGACGTTAAGAGACAGGAAGAGAGCAGAGTGGATTAGGGAGCAAATGCGGGTTGATGATGTCCTAGTCGAAATCAAGAAGAAATGGGCTTTGGCAGGGCATGTAATGCGAAGGCAAGACAGCCGATGGTCCTTAAGGGTAACAGACTGGATTCCAAAGGAAGGGAAGCGTAGCGGGGGCGGCAGAAAGTTAGGTGGGCGGATGAGTTTAAAAAGTTTGTGGGCATACGGTGGGCGCAGCAGCCAAAGGACAGGGTTAATTGAAGCGACATGGGAGAGAAATTTCCCCTGCACTGGGCGTAGTCAGCAGTGATGATGATGATGAGCTATGAAACATTGTACTGGTGTAAAAAATCATACAGAGAATAACCAGAGACAGTATGGGCCAGGAGTTGTTCAATCTATCCTTCTCTGTTCCATCTTTTATCGTCATGTTTCGTGAGGTAGCCCACCTCTCTGGTTTGGCCATAGTACCAGTTTGAACCAGAAGTACAGCTTCTCTGTTTCACTTGTGACATGGAGTTCACTTTAATTTTAAGTTTTTTATCCTGCATTCATTTTTATCTCTTTTTCTTCTGAAAAGGTGTGATCACGTCGTTCTGCGTTGACCCCCAGCACAACTGGCTGGTGTGTGGTACCTCGGAGGGGAAGCTGATTTGCTGGGACATGCGCTTTCAGCTGCCCAGCACCATTGTCAGCCACCCTGCCGGCAAGTTTTCCCATTCACTAGGAGTGCCTGCTTTGAAGCAGTGAATGCTGGTTGCTTTTATTAATTCATGCTACCAGCCTTTGTGCAAAGGCCCTTGGCAGGAGTGGGTGTTAGATGAAATAAACATTGAAAGGAACAAACTAAAGAGGCCATAATTTAGAAGAAAATAGATAACTTAACGCCATGAAACAGCATGCCTGATTACAAAATATTGCATTAGGCAACAATTGTAAAGGAAAAGGAAAAAAGAACAAAGTGTGCTGTGCAACTCGCACTCAAACAGAGCCAAGCCTTACACACAAGTGGTACAGCCAGTGTGCACTTTGAAGATTGCTGCAGTCCATTCATACAACATTGGCACAAAAGGGGCCTGTAACGAAAAATATCCAGTGAAAAATTTTACTATAGTACTGGTTTTAACAGATTACATCAGGTTCTGCAAGTAGCCTTGTTAATCTTATAGGGGCCCTGAAAAACTGTATGCATGTATTTTCGCCTCTTCACGCAAAGTTTTTTTTGCAGCTTGTGTTGTGCCACTGGAAATAAAATACAGTAGACTCGCAATAATCGAAACCCAGATAATTTGCTCTTTTGGTTAATTGAGACTAGTGTCAGTGTTTTGGTTGGCTGGCCATATTTCCAATCAAAGCCGTTTATTTAGTACCGCAGTATCGCTAAATTTGCTTAATTCAAACTCTTTGTCCAGCTCCAACGCTCCCGGGGTGCGAAAGGGAGGTGGCCGGCGTCACTTATGTCAGGTCTGCGGTGCCTTATAAGCAGAAAATTCGGCCCCTCCAAACAGACACGGTCTCAAGGTGCCCCATTGCCACATATAGTTTTGTTTTCTGAGCTTCGCTGCCATTTATTTTTATTTGCTGCCAAGTTTTTTTAGGTGGCTGCTCTAGTGCAAGCCAACATTGCTGTAGAATCAGTGTTGCAAAACTTGCTGGGGATGCCTACTTTGTGTTTGCATGCTATAATTGTGTATTTTATACCCCTGTCACACGGGCATTTCGAGGGCCCTCGAACCGATAGTCTATCGACTCAAAGGCGATCGAGCGCTGCCACACGGGCAGTTTCAATGGCGATCGAGTCAATAGCCTATCGAGTCAACGGAGTAGCGCAGAACTCCATCGAGATTTCGAGGGCCTTCGAGCGCTGCCCAAGGTTGCTAGCGTTGCTTCGAGCGGCGCCAAGCGCACTTTCGTACACGACACATTCACGGTGCAAAAACACGAACAAACATTATTCGCATAAAATTTAATGCAAGCAGTCTGTAAAATTATTTTAAAATTATATTAGACTGGTTTTAAGCGCATTAAGCGCATTGATTTTGCGTTGCAGTCTTTGCGTTGCTTGCGTACTTAATGTTGACAACATGGCGGCACCCTGCCCGCCCGCTTCACAGCGATAACAGCTTCGTCGCTAATCCCTCAAAGCAATATCGTGTTCTAAGCTGTTGTATTCGCCTTCGATTTGTCCATTCTTACCCTCGCATAAGGTTTCCAGAGACAAATAGCTCTTGCTTTTCAGATATCATGGCGATTTCCCAGGTCTTAAGCCTGACGAAGCAGCGCTCCGACAAAGTTGGACTGGCTTGGTTTTGGCTCGTCTTGTATTAGAGTGGCTACAGCAGTGTAAGCATATGTCTCTCGCGTACGTGCAATTAAAAGGGTTTTGAACGACTTTCGCGTATGCCTGTATTTCAGCATTTAGTATACATTTATCAAATAATTTTGTTATTTTTGCAAAATCCAAAGTAGCGATTGTGGCGCCACACATCCGTGGTGTAAGACACGAGAACCATTTCAATGGCCATTGAGATTTGCCGTGTAGCAGCGGCGAGTTCGATGGCGATTGAGAATCTCGAAGACCCTCGACTCGAGGGTGATTGAAACTGGCCGTGTGACAGGGGTATTACAGTTCTGTTGTCCATACTCACTGTCCCATGGCATTTCTTTATGCACATGAGCTCGCTGTCAACAGTGCTATGGAAACACATCAGTTTATTGTTTCATTATGTCATTGTAGCAGCCATTGCGCAGTGCAATATCTGCGGTAAATTTTTATTGTACAGTTGAGCCCGGATATATCGAACCCAGATATATCAAATTTTTGTTTATATCGAACAGTCCCATACAAAAGCATTATAGCACTATTGTTCGCCTATATTGAACTCGTGGTCAGTGGAATATTCAACATATTGAACTGTGCACCCCGCCTCTTAAAGGGCCGCAGAAAGGGGTGTTTGAGCGTGGCTTTAAAATGCCTGCACTATATAGAGTACAGGCCACCGAGCGTCCATGCCGCGTACGAGACCTCAAAAGCGAACGGGAAACTTACAATACATTTTAAAAAATTGCTGCTTCTGCACCTCACGGCGACGCGCGGTGCCGGGCTTTCGCACGAAAACCTGGCAGGCGACGTCACGTCTTGCAAATGACGTCAGCAGCTGGGGGTTATCATTGGTTCACAGTGCCAAATTTATTCAGACGTCACGCGCTACCGCGGCAACGACCACTCCGCGCGCGCCGCCGCAGCCGGCGGAGGTAGGGAGGGGACCGAGTGAGTGGGGCCGACAAAGGAGGGCCGCCGTTTTGGCGTGCGAGAGGAGAGGGAAAGGCGCGAAGACGCAGAAGTTCAAATTTTGTCTGCATATAACTCACCTTTCACAAAACGCATTAAAATAATTCTTGCTGGGGGATAATTATGAACCATCGTCTTTTAACATCCCAGACATATCTCACCTTTATTGAGACTCCCTTTCTGGGTCCCTTTACGTGTCACTTCTTACAGCACTCTTCAAACCCTTTTCAAATGCGGAGACAGATTGACTGTGCAGGCTTGGGCAGCACTGTGAAGCGATCCCAAATAACTAAATAAGCCCTTGCGGCGGCCCTCGCCTGGCATTCTTTGCTGGCGAAGTCATAGCTGAAACCAACCATACCTTAGTCTTAATGAGGTTACTTTATTTATAGTTTACTGTTAACAGGATCAAACATCGTATGATATGCAGTGGTTAGTTTCAAACCATCTTCCGCTGCCTTCGCTGCAAGAATACGTCAAGTGGGGGTGCTATGTATTTTCGCTTCAAAATTTTTTCTACTCCTTTTTTTTTAATACCGGTATATCAAACTATTTTGCAATTCCTTTCGAATTCGATATATCCAGGTTAAACTGTACTAGGAGACATCTGCTCTGCTTCTTATATCATGCGTTTAAAAACGTTGTGCTGTAGGAGGAGGTTTTAGCCGAGTCCTATTTGCAGAATTTGCTATGTCCAAACAGTCAAGGCCAGCCATTCAGTTTGCAAGTGAGCCTCATTTTGTGAGGTAGCAGTCTTCCTTCCCAGCATTGAGCGAGCATGCCATTTTTTTGCAGACTGTTCACCTCGTGGAATTTTTTGAAGTTACTTAGGGGGAGTAGAGGCACAGCAATGAAAAGCTGACATTTCATGTGTGTCTTGCCTAGTATTTGGCAGAAAACATGGATTCAGTAGCAGCAGTACAGTTTATCTTGAGGCAAACCTCCAAGAAACGCTTTGCTAATTCCCATACGAGCCTAATACGTAACATTCACTTGCGCTAACTTTATTAAAGGAGTGAGAAATGCGCTATTAAAGGAATTTTATCTGCACACTGTAGAGATTGTCATGGCATGCAGCCAAATAATGCCACCTGGTGTTCTCAGGTGGCGCTGAAGTGTCTTCGAAGACGTTGAAGTGTCTCTCGCTGGCTGGCTGGCTGCTTGCTGTATTCTGCTGGTTAGCGACCTGTCTCCCTGTTTTCCGTGCTAACATCATGGCACGAGTTCCGCCGACGCCTGCTGGAGACCTACACCAGCACGGATCGTCGAGAACGGGCTGAACGGGCTTTGCAGTCTCGCATTCAGATGCCGAATGAGACTGTAAGCATGTACGTGGAGGATATGACTCGGCTCTTCCGGCGAGCTGACCCGGCCATGCCCGAAGATAAAAAGGTGCGCCATCTCATGCGCGGCGTTAAAGAGCAACTTTTCGCTGGCCTCGTGCGCAGTCCACCTGGGACTGTTGCTGAGTTTCTCTCGGAGGCGGTCACGATGGAGAAGATGCTCTTGCGGCGGTCTACCACCTACGACCGGCCGGTACTCGCCGCTTCACTTACAGAGCCGCTTCCTGCCTTCGGGGCTAACCCTGGTCTTCTCCGCGACCTGATCCGCTCCGTTGTGCGCGAAGAGCTCCAGGCGCTTTTCGGTGCTCCCCTGCCGATGGCCGGCTCTCTCGCTAGCCTGGTCCGCGAAGAGGTTCAAGCCTTGAGACCTTCGTTCCCGTCCGTTGACCCGCCGCCTTTACCAACGGAGTGCCGTCGTCCAACGTACGCTGAAGCCTTGCAACGTCCTGCGCCCTCTTCGGCGCAGTTTCCTCCGTCCAATCAAGGCTCGCTGTTTTCCGCACACCCCGACACGTACTACATCGACAATCGACGATCACCCCAGCGGAAGACGGACCTGTGGCGTGCTCCGGATCGGCGGCGTCTCTGCTTTCACTGCGGGGAACCCGGTCATCTGTATCGCCAGTGCCCGTATCGACAGCTTGGGCTGCAGGGGTTCCCTATCGACATGCCCCGTCCACCAAGAGGTCAACGACCCCGGGAGATCGAGGACTACGTAGCCCAGCAGCGCATGGCGACAATTCCCCAGCGGCAGTCTCGGTCTCCATCACCACGCCGACCTTCGCCACAGCCCCAAAGCTCCTCCTGGATGGCGCAGAGACGGTCGCCAAGTCCCCGCCGGGAAAACTAAAGAGAGCGACCTCAGGGGGCGAGGCCGCTGGCAATCGATACGAACAAGACCCCCCGACAACGCGAACAGCGACCGACCGCGATTTAAAGGCAACGACTGCAGTACCTGAACTCGGAGATCGATTCTCGTTGGATATACCCGTGCTTCTCGATGGCTATAAGGTTAGTGCTTTGGTGGACACTGGCGCTGATTTCTCGATTTTAAGCGGAAAGCTAGCGGCGCTTCTTAAAAAAGTAATGACACCATGGTCCGGCACGCAGATTCGCACGGCTGGCGGACATGTCGTAACTCCGCTTGGCCTATGCACAGCAAGAGTCCAAATTCGCAGCTCCACATTTGTTGTCAGCTGCCTAGTTCTACCGAACTGCTCCCGTGACTGTATCCTTGGCGTTGATTTTCTCCGAGAGTATGGAGCTATTATTGACCTCCGAAAGCGCACTGTCACATTTTCTACCGAGAAAGCTGATGTTTACTCCGAGGACTGTCCACGCCGCGCCGCCCTTAGAATATCCGCCGAGAGCGTTTGGATTCCGCCACGCGCCAGCGTTTTTGTGAGTGTTCACTGCGACGGTCTACGTGAAGGGACAGCGGTCGCAGAGGGCAACCTGTCCCTTTTGCTCACCCACGGCATCTGCTCAGCGCGAGGTCTCATCCATCTCCGCGACGGCTGCTCTGAGCTCCTGGTGACTAACTTCTCTAACGAGCCCCGGCACCTTTTTCGTGCTACTGCCATCGCATTCGCCGACCCCTTAGCGGAGGTTTCTGAATGTTTCGCGTTCGAAGCTGTTAGACCTGTGCGCCCATCCCTTGACATCAGCCCGGACCTTTCGGTGACTCAACAGCGAGAACTACGTGCCCTCCTACTTGAATACTCCTCCTGTTTCGCTTCTTCGTCGAAAGTCCGGCAAACGGCTCTTCTCAAGCACCGCATCATTACGCCCGACGATGCCCGCCCCATCCATCAGCAGCCGTACCGTATCTCACCGAAGGAGCGTGAGGCGATCCAAACGCAGGTGAAGGAGATGCTTTCAGATGGAATCATTCAACCTTCCAGCAGCCCCTGGTCTTCACCTGTCGTGCTGGTGAAGAAAAAGGATGGGACACTCCGCTTCTGCGTGGATTATCGGAAACTGAACAACATCACCAAAAAAGACGTCTACCCGCTGCCTCGTATCGACGACTCGCTCGACAGACTTCGTCGCACCCAGTACTTCTCCTCCATTGATTTAAAGAGTGGGTACTGGCAGATAGAGGTCAACGAGCGGGACCGCGAAAAAACGGCGTTCGTGACACCCGACGGACTGTACGAATTTAAAGTGCTACCTTTTGGGCTATGTTCAGCGCCGGCAACTTTCCAGCGGATGACGGATACCGTTCTCGCTGGACTAAAATGGCAAACTTGTTTGGTTTATCTCGATGATGTCGTCGTATTTTCCGAAACCTTTGCCGAACACCTTGAACGCCTGAGGACAGTATTAGATGCCCTCCGATCGGCCGACTTAACGCTAAAGCCCGAGAAGTGCCACTTTGGGTACAAAGAGTTGAAGTTTCTCGGTCACCTCGTGAGTGCCGATGGCGTTAAGCCCGACCCCGAGAAAACTGCTGCCGTCGCCAACTTTCCTGTTCCTGCAACAAAGAAAAGTGTGCAACGTTTTTTGGGTCTGTGCGCATATTACCGCCGCTTCATCGCCGACTTTTCAAAGATTGCCGCACCCCTGTACCACCTCACGCGCAATGATACACAGTTCGTGTGGGCTGCCGAGCAGCAGGAGGCTTTTGCCGAGCTGCGCAGACGACTGCTAACATCCCCTGTTCTTGCGCACTTTGATGAAGAGGCTGAAACCGAAGTCCACACCGACGCGAGCAACGTCGGCCTCGGCGCCGTACTCGTCCAACACCAAGGTGGCGTGGAAAGGGTCATCGCGTATGCAAGCCGCACGCTTTCTCGCGCTGAAACAAACTATTCGACCATAGAAAAAGAATGCCTTGCGGTTATGTGGGCAACCATGAAATTTCGTCCGTACCTCTACGGCCGCCCGTTCAAAGTAGTTACCGACCACCATTCGTTGTGCTGGCTTGCAAATCTTCGCGACCCATCGGGGCGCCTAGCCCGATGGAGCCTCCGCCTCCAAGAATTCGATTACACCATTGTGCACAAATCTGGCCAGACGCACGAAGACGCTGACGCACTCTCTCGCGCGCCCGTCGGGTTAGCGGATGATAGCATAGAGGACGAGAGTGGTTTTATTGGAGTTGTCAGCGCCTTAGACCTAATGACCCGCCAGCGAGCTGACCCAGACCTGCGACCTATCATTGATTATCTGGAGGGCCGAGCTTCTGTCGTACCCCGACAATTTTCTAGAAACCTGCCGGCCTTCTGTCTCCGGAACGGCATTTTGTTTAAGAAAAACTCCAGCACTGTTGACCGAGCGCACCTCCTCGTCGTTCCGGCAGATCTCCGCGCCGATATCCTTCTTGCTTGTCACGATGAGCCGACCTCCGGCCACTTGGGCTTTGCCCGCACACTTGCACGCGTGCGCCAGGCGTATTATTGGCCCAAACTTTCTCACGCCGTCCAGCGTTACGTCAGAGGCTGCCGCGATTGCCAACGTCGTAAGGCGCCTCCTCTCAAGCCAGCGGGCTTGCTCCAACCTATTGAACCCCCTCGGACGCCTTTTGATCAAGTCGGCATCGATCTTCTGGGCCCATTCCCTGTGTCATCGGCCGGTCATAAATGGATCATAGTCGCGACCGACTATTTAACAAGGTATGCGGAAACTAAAGCGGTGCAGCGCGGTACGTCATCTGAGATCGCCCAGTTTTTTATGCAACAAATCGTGCTGCGTCATGGCGCACCGTCCCACGTAATCACTGATCGAGGTACGGCGTTTACGGCACAGCTCATGCGCGACGTGTTCGAGCTCAGTCACACGAACCATCGCAAAACTACTGCCTATCACCCACAGACGAACGGGCTCACAGAGAGACTCAACAGAACGATCGCCGACATGATCGCAATGTACATAGACTCGCAGCACAAAACCTGGGACGAGATTCTCCCGTACGTCACATACGCTTACAACACGGCCACCCAGGAGACGACCCGATTTACACCATTTCGTCTGGTCTACGGACGTGACGTTCAGACGATGCTGGATGCAATGCTTCCATGCAGCACTGATGACCACCCACTCACGCCAGACGCCGAGCAGTTCGCTCAGCGCGCCGAGGAAGCACGTCAACTTGCCCGTCTTCACATTCAGCGGCAGCAGGGCACGGATGCACGCCGCTACAACCTCCGTCATCGGCACGTCGAATACCATCCGGGAGACCAAGTTTGGGTGTGGACCCCGGTACGCCGCCCAGGCTTGTCTGAAAAACTGATGTGCCGTTACTTTGGACCGTACCGAGTTTTGCGCCGCGTCACCGAAGTGACCTACGAAGTTCTTCCTGACGGGACTGTGCAGCCTCAGCGTCGTCCACCCCGCTCTGAGGTTGTGCACGTTGTCCGCATGAAACCCTACTTCACGCGGTAATGGATAGTACGCTCAGTGTTCTGCTAGTTTTCGCGTGGGACACCTTCGCCCACCTCCCTTGTACATTTTTGTGTGCTTGTGCTGTTTTTTTTTCTCTTTCCACTGCCCATACTGCAACCCCGCTTTTGTTTTTCTTTTTTTTTTGGAGGGGGAGTAATGCCACCTGGTGTTCTCAGGTGGCGCTGAAGTGTCTTCGAAGACGTTGAAGTGTCTCTCGCTGGCTGGCTGGCTGCTTGCTGTATTCTGCTGGTTAGCGACCTGTCTCCCTGTTTTCCGTTACAATATCAAGTGTCCACTTTCTGGCATTGCGCAACGGATGAAACACCCTTGAAGAAACTTGCATAGCGATGCCTCTTTTGCCTCTAGGTAATTTTAAGGAGCTGTGTGGCCCTGCTGGCCTTGCCAGGTGTTCTTAAATTTCGCCAGTTGCGCCAAAATAGCGTTTCACTGCAGTGTCAAAAGAGGGGCTGTGGAATGTTTGCAGGCGCTCGTGTGCGTCGGGTGAGCATTGACCCACTGCACCAGTCTGGAGTCTGGGCTGCCGTGGAGGGCAACAACGAGGTCTCGCTCTGGGACCTGGAGACACAGGCTCGACTGCGAACCCTTTGGGCAAGCACTGCTCCACCCCTCAGCGAAAAACAGGTGCGTTCAAGAAAGAATTAGAGGTGGATGCACATGTGAGTGTTTACAATCTTATAGTTTGCACTACTCTAGGGTTCTCTTCAGTTGATCTTATTTCTTACCAAAGCAGCTGTACGTATGCCTTTTGCCTTTCAGTGTATCAGTGTGGTGCCCTCTTCTGCTTCGTTGTGACATAACTTTTTTTTTTTCATTGTATATCACTGTTTCTTGTTCTCCATTTTGCCTGAAATAGTGTGTTCTTAGTTTGTGCAGATCACGAAATATTTTATTTCCTGCTACATCGCTCAACTTTATCTGTAACCCTCTTAAGTCAGATTTACTTGCAATGCTTTTTTCAGTCGTTAGCTTGTTCATTTTTTTTTGTACTGCCCACTTGTGCCCAAGGCTCGAGATTGGGACCAGCAGTATCCTGTGAATAAGCAATAATAAATAACTATGGCAGTACTCTATAAGACGGCAGTTCCAGAGTGCAATGTGTCTGTTGTCTATGTCCAGGCACACCCACCTGCACAGGCGCATTCGGTGTACAGCATGTACATCAGCCCCCTGGAGTGTGGACCATTCATGCTTACAGCCGGCTCCGACATGCGCATTCGCCTGTGGGACATCAACAACCCGCTGGCATCACACGTTGTTGCTGGGTCAGCTACAGACACCCTGACACCATCCTTCAGCTACAAGTATGTGTGGAACTTTGGCACAAGAGTGCATTTGTGTGTGATGCAGGTCGTCCAGCATCTCGTGTTTTTGCTACTGCCATTTCAGGCTGGGAATGGGCAGCACCCTTACATGTGCAGCCTCCATTGGCGGCTTCGGGGAAGAAAAAAAATCTGCTTATTTCCTAACAAAAAGTAAACTCATGGGAGCAAGTGGCCCGTTTCGGCTCATTGACTTTTCTGCTCACAGTGCAGCCCAACTTTAATAATTTCATGCCATTTAATTTGTTTTTCCTCTCTTGTGTTCTCAACTGTGCTCAAAAGCCCCGACAAGTCCATACTTGTCAAAAAAAAAAAAGCTCATTTCAGTTTTCAAATAAGATTAAAACTGTGCAGACTCACTAGTGGGTAGGTAAGGTGTTGCTGGCAATGCTTAGAGGGTGCTATATAGGGAAATTATGTGTTCAAGTTGAGGGCATGTGCTGATGGACATGTTCATTTTGAACTAAGGTAATGGACTTCTGTTGTGAGTGCGCTACTATTGGAAGCAAGCACATTGTTTGTTAAAAAATGTCAGCCATAAACATTCACTTTGAATCAAGCGCATATTGAGCACGTAAACTAATATTTCGTGCACTGAAAACTGGACAAAGCTTTCACTTGTCTGTGTACGCGCATCCTGTTGGAGGAGGTGTCCCGGAACTGTAACCATTAGGCCTTTAGGCTATGCATTGCAAGATCAGTAAAGAGTGCCATTGCTTGGGATTTCAATTAAATGTCTGAATTAAGTGCAGAATTCAAGTGCATCATTTAACATTTTGATACTTTGAACTGATTTTTCTTGTTTTGCTGAAGCTACAATAACTAAAATCAGCCATTTGACACAGTAGTGAAAGACCATACTGCATATATGCTACACATCAGTTTCAAACAAGGTTCTGATTATAGTCAAATATCCATGCAAGAACTTTATGCACAGGTAATCTTGAATATAGTGATGTGACTTGCTGGCTTGCTTTTCAGGTCGAGTCTCATAGATGGGACGAAAGTGATTCAAGAAGTGTACAGCAGCCGTCCGAAAAAGGACCAGCCCAATGCGGAGCAACCAAAGCGCCACCCTGAACAACCGCCGACCGGCCACAATGACTGCATCAGTGATATTGGCGTTGTACAGACAACCGGCCAGACATTCATAGTATCTGCATCCAAGAATGGTGTGGTCAAAGTGTGGAAATAGTGAGTGCTACCAATGACGACGCAGAACTGTGCCAGTCACGCAATTGACCGTGTTGTGCGAATGGTGCAGCCATACATTCGGCACAAACTGATTCCATGTGGTAATATAATGTTGTGGTACGTGTTTGTTTTCATAAGTTATTTTTTGTTTGCAATGGGTGCATGTTTGTGTGCTGAACAGCCCATTTTAGCAGACTGTAGTGAAAGTGCCATCTTTGCCTGTTGGTTTCAAAGCAAGTTTCTGTCGTAGGAATAGATTTAAAATGCATTATATGTCATTGAACATTGTGGGTGTATGTGTGTACGTATGTTAAGCAGTTGTGAGAAATTAAAGCTATGGTATATTTTCCACATCATTGCACCTGCTGGTATAATGGAATATTTTGTTTAGTTTGTTTAGTAGACTCATTTGTTCATATAAACTTGCTTGTTTACAGCCTGAGCGGATTGTACATAGCTAAGCTGCTGGATGAAGACTTATGTTCATAGTAATTTAATAAAACAGTATTACAGCCCAAATCTCCTTTCCTGTTTAATTGAAAATACACTAGAGTGTTCTGAAACTTCACTCCTAAAGCTGTCCTTTGCCTTTTCTCTGGAGTCCCCCCGCCACGGCGACTCAACTGTTAGGGCGCTGCCGAGGACGTGTTCGATCCTGGCCGCAGCGGCTGCATTTTGATGGAGGCGAAGCTAAAGAACCTTAGGTGGTCAAAATTAATCCGGTGCCCTCTAGTACAGCGTCCCTCATAACCCATGTCGTTTTGGGACTTTAAACCCCATATATATACCACACCATCCCACCCTTCCTATTGTAAGCAAGCTTGAAATGTGTCTGAAAGATAGATCCTTGTAAAAGTGATAAGGGTGCAAGAACAAAATTTTTGATGGCTCACATAGTAAAAATATACAGAGAGAAGATCGGCGTAGCTGTGCTGTTTAAAATGCCTTTATTGTTTCTCCCTCCCCAAACACCATCTTTCAACTTTCTCGACACATCATAACCCTAATGACATCTGTTTGCACATGGTGCTTTCGGTAGTACTTTAATGTTTGTATCCCTATAAACTTGTGACATTAAATGAAACATTTGTTCCCATATTTGAAACATTATCACAGCAATGCCTTTGCCACAAAGGACATCTTCTTTGGCTGTGCTTGGTCACACTGAGCCCTTGAGATCCAAAACCACCTCAACACAATTCTTTGTCCCTGGCTACTCAAGTGCTTGTCTCAACTCCGAGCGAAGGAGGAGCAGTCTGCATGACGCAAAGATCTGCGTTTACTTAAAAAAAAAAACCCGCACTGTCGGGTCGGCAGGCTGCCGCAGCATGTCTTTGACACTAGTAGTACCGCTCACAATCTCTAGCCTACAGTGGCTGCCAACACCAGTGGAATTGTCCAGGAATGTGTCCATTGCGAGTGCACAATCCCTCCAGCACAACATTAGCCATGGACTCGGCTAACAGTTACACAACAAAAAGCAAGCGAAACAACTGCTTAACAACCAATGCAGTGTCCCAAGGGAGTGACCAGAGCACATGGTCTATACGCTATGCTGCACACCTCTTAGAATGTCACAGAGTCAACATGTTTTCGTATTATCCTCAAGTGCTGCTCGGCACATCTGACACACAACACCATTTGAAAAAGCAACTTCTGCCCTTAAAAAAATGTACAAAAACGATTTCACACAGTGCCACTCTCACGAAGTACTAAAGCCTTCATCTGCTAGTTATACAAACTTCTATAGTGCCATGAAAGCTGTATATAAAGCGACAGTTAGTACAGCATGACTTGGTTCCACGATCACAAACCTTAAATATCTACAAAAAGCAAAAGGCTACGCACAGGGGCAAGAAAGGTATTTCATGCAAGGATACAGTAGGCTGCTATGTAAAAAAGCTTCAGCAGCGGCAATAGTTTCCGAGCAAGGCATTGAATGCCAGTTGCATTTGAAAAGATACACTTCATTTTCAGCAATTGTTAAAAAACTTCTAAATCTCGTAAACATGAGTGATGTCTAGGCGCAGAAACGAAACATTCAAAGCCTTCAGCATTAGCTGAGCAAATTGGTGACTACACTGGTTAAAAACACCATTTTATACAAAAAATAACACAGTAAATTAACTTCTTTTCAAATAAAAGAAAAAGACTTCAAACTGCCCACTTAAAAGAAAAATGACAGTTGTGCAGAAGTTTAATGCACACCATAGGAACACGCCTCTGAAAGACTTCAATTTAAAAAAAAAAAAAGATGATCTCAAGTGACGTCTTTAAAATGCTGAGTAGGAGGCCCAAATTATCTAAAGCCCTTCTCTTGAAAAACAGAAACTGTGAAACACAGGGGTTGGTATAAACGGCAGGCAAGGGGACAAAAAACGAAAATGGCAAAAGTATAATCCTTGAAGCCTTATGTCAGCTCTTGGAAATCATGCGTACACCCATGCTAAAGCAACACACTATGCTCCAGTAAAGCCTGCCTTAAGTTGCTTACACTACAAGAAAACTCTTTACAAAAAGCGCCAACAAGCGCAAGAAATGTGAATGTCATTGAATAGAAGCAAGCTGTTGTGGCAGTATTAATTCTGTGCCCATTATCACCATCAAACAAGCAGATCATGCCATCTGATTCAGAAGTGAGTGAGGGTGCACTATTACACCGCGCAACAATGTGCCAAGTAACAGTATATATACTCGTTGAAAAGTCTGAGGAACACCAACTCTGCCGAGTCAACCTTGAGCTATCACTCCTGTGTATTCACCAGGAAGATTATGTCGGGGAAATTATTTGTCAAAATGACTTGACTGCCCAGGCATGTGGGTGTCCTCACTAAAAAATGGGCCAAAAAGTCATGCTGGGACTCGTAAAGTTGGACTCCTATACCAACCATACCATAAGTTTTAAAATAATGTTTCAACGGATGCAACAACATCATAAAAAAGTTGCCCACTAGGCTGCTATGAGCTGTCACTTCTGACTTTTGCCTTTCAACACCCGGTTTTTGTTGTTTAACACTTTTCAACACTACCAACAAGTAGAACAGAGGTGAAGCCTTTTCAAAACAACACACACTATGTGGTGACCCGTGCCAGTTAGCTTCACATCTTTTGAGCAGCTCAACCAATGCTTTTAACAGAAGTAACAGATGATAACATCAGTTTCCACAAACAAAACGGAAAATAAAGCAACGTCTGAAGTGGTAGGTCACAGTGACAACGAGTGCAAAGGAGTCGGGCGCATTTCCTCACTCCGAATGCTTGCTTGGCTGGCGGCGCAGCTTCTCGGGGTTGTTGGAGGCCATGTGCGAGAAGTCCCGAACGACATCAATAAAAGTATCGTCACCTGTAAGAAAGCAATGCCGACGGTTGAGCGCTGTGCAGGTCCCAACAGCTGTGAGTACAGTATGCTTAAGAACACTTCTGAGCACTTTTGCAGCAGTGTTTAGTGCTTTTTAACAATCAAACGAGAATTAACTGCACAACATTACTGCTCACAATGCTGAAATGATGCCATGTTGCGCCAACAGCAGATTGTGCAGTAATTTCTCGCCACCATTTGCCAATTAAAGCTCATGGTTTCTGCAAGTAAGGATAGCTCACTTCAGCAAAGGAGCAACTGACACTGTTGCTTGAATGAAAAGCTAATTCCTATGTAAAACTGAAGTTCTGTTAATAGTCACCAGGACCCGAGGCCAGTTTTGCAGAAAATGCACATAAAATACTCAGGATTATTTGCCCTAACTGTTAATGAATGCACTGGTAGCTGCTGGATTGATGCTTTGACATTGCGTTTATCAAAGTCTTCACCCTGTATGCATGTGTCGGGTATAACACTCATTAAGAGTTTATTTTGCCAGACTAATATGACTTAATTACAAGTGCGATGACCACGATGGAATTTGTTGCTAATGCTGCAGCCGGTTCATGTGCATACTTTGAATGGTCTTGCCACTCACATTTCTCTTCCAGCGAGCAATATTTCAGTGGTGGTACTCTGTATACCAACATATTTCAACATGTGCAGCAGGTTTTATTCCATTTGCTATCACATTGATGCACATGTCTGTGTGTTTGTCCTTGAACATGTCTGGTTGCCTTTTAGTGTGCCAAGCTAGCATGTCCTATAAGTATTGCAGTGAGTCCTTCTGTGCTCTGGTGAAGTTTTTTGGCATTAAACTGTTGGGCCAAAACATGTGAACAGTTGTATGCTCCACCAAATGCATTTACAGATACTCAACTGCAAACTGTGAGAACAATACCCACATCTAAACTGCTCTGACATTCCCTTGCGCATAAACAGCATATTTAGTGGGCATACATCAAGACTTAGTAAGCTGAAAACCTGCCGGTACTTCTAATGTCTACAGAGCTAACAAATCTGCTTCTCAGGTGGTTCGTGTGTGCATTGTCGACATTTAAGCTTGAAACTGAATTGCAAGAAAAAGTTAGAAGGGGGTAGTACCCGCTGTAACGCACTTGTAAGCAAATTCAGCTGCTTGAGAGTTGCAGCACATCCAGGTGCCATGATTTAAAGCATCTTTAAGTCACCGTGTATACACCAGTGAAACAAGGCTGCAGCTAAAATTTCAGTGCAAAAAAAGAAAAAGAAGAAGAAGAAGCACAATGTACAACAGCAACTCCAGCTTTTCTGTCACAGCCTACCAGCCGCAGGGTTAGTGTGCAACAAACGCCCACAAACAGACACTATGAAGGCTGCAAATTTTGGTGCGTGTGCCACATTACTTCAAAGATTGTCCACTGTTCATCCTGTGGTGTGACTTAAGCCGAGGTCCCATAGCCTTTTCGAGCGACGGGTGCAAGCTAGAGAGGCAAGTGACAAGGCGCTTCCCCTTCCGACTCCTGCCACGTCGACCCGACGAAGTTGGAGGATCGCTGACGGCTGCTGCAACGGAGACGGCAACAATGTACTTCAGGAGAGGCTCCAGTGGAGACTGCCAATTTGCCCGGCCTTGATGTTCGAACCGATGAGATGAGGAGGTTAAACATGAAGGGGTTGAGTGGCGGGAAAGCCGGATGAGAGGAGGAATGCTCGAGGCTAAGAGCCAACCTCGAAGTCAGGCTGCTAAGGAGGAGCTTGGTTACCGTTCTCAAGACACAGTGCACAGAGGAAATGCAGGAGATGCATGAAACTAAAGACAGCCGGGCCCACTCCCGTCGTTACGATGGATACAAAGCCTTCTCTTAAACCTTTGTAACATTGTTGGATCTTCAACTATATCACCGAATGTGTAAATGTAATGCGAAAATTTTTACGTAACATAAGCTCATAACAATTCACTTGCATCCACTACTTTTAATCCTAAGGCTGTCAAATTGTACTGAAATCATTGTAATATCTCAATAACCAAAAGCGTTGGCTTTTTTCAAAAAATGGAGAATAAAATAATCTTGAGAGCCATGAGCAGTATCAATTAAATACAGACATGTGCAGCCACTAATGAGCATACACAGGCCAGGCATCCAAGCAGAAAAATCATATTAAAGCCCTCCTTTTCCTAAATAGCACTGCAAAAATGCCTTACATGTCCAGCTATCTGGTTGTTAAATCGAAATGTTTAGACAGAATACTTAAACCAATATAAAATAATGCAAGCAAAATTCTGGAGCCCAAGACCGTGCCTTCCGTTAGTAGTAAAGAAATAAAAATCTGGCAAAGCATTGTAATTAATAAATTTAGGCACAAGCCATTAGAGCTTCAATGACTGAGGTATCGGTGAGGACGGGCACTTGAACAACTGAAAACTAAGGCAGCATTAAAGCTACATGCAAGCCTTGTTCTAGTCTGAATTATTCTATGCTACCTATTCAAATGTGGAATTCATGTACACTTTGTGAAGGCGTGAAAAAAGAATTGAAAAGTTATTAGCATATTCTAAAGAAATGCTCTACATTATGCATTCATTCGCATTAGGAAAAGCATTTTTTCCAGCAATTGGTATGTACGCATTAGTGCAGCAATAACATGAAAACAAATTTAGCACCATTAATTGATGTCTGTGTAATCTTAACCTACAACAAAGGGTTGGAGAAGAGACAGAAGACAGAAAGCCCTAGGCCTCTCATCAACAAACAACCAGTAATTAAATAAATTGGATAAAAAACTTTTATGTGTGCGTCTTAAACCCTTCTGCCACTTGTCACTTCAAAGGGTTATGAGACCCCGACTAAGGATGAGTCAATGACAGAAAGCTGGCATTCGGCAAGCGGTTAGACAAATCAGCCAGAACATGACAAGGATTTGATGAAAATGCGTTCACACGCGATATGCCGGTAACACCAGACAATATACAAGAAATGGGCAGTTGGGCTAGTGAAGAAGTATGACAAAAATGTTATCGCACTGCTCATAATGGGTTGCTGCTCCATGCAAACACAAGGCTTCCAATGCTAATCCTGCCACATCGTAATTGACCCCAGCACATCATCATAATTACTATGAGCACTGTACACTGGATTCCCCACAAAATGGCAACTACATAGTTGAAACGAGAGCAAAAATTATGAATTTTGACAGCCTAGAAAAACCAGTACTATACAAAACAGTTAAAATTATTTACTTGGTCACGGCCAGAGCTGATAAACTGACCTAATCTGAATCAGAAGTGCATTTTCAAAAGATGTGCCAAGTTACGCACAGAAAAAGTGTACACTGCCATCTTGAATTATGGCCATTTCACTTATTTATACGTTCTGCTACACAAATTGTGTAGTTTCCTGTGTGCAGCACTGTTCAAACAGCACGCTTTTTCTTTTCTTTATATTAAGGCTCCTGCACACTCATCTTGTTCAACAACTAGTTTCGTATTGTACCAGTTGAGGCTGTCTTCATATGAAAGCAGGTATACCTGATCAGACTGGCACAATAACTTTTTGTTTCTGTTCCCTACATTCTTCAACAAAAACAGAAAAACTGAATGGAGTTATTTTAAGCAGCGAACAATTTTACTCTGAGGCAGTGCTGGTGACTAAATGAGCCAGGGGCATTTAATCATGAGAGCCAATAGTGCAACCTATATAATTGCAGCCCCTCAATAGTGGTTAACGAAGGAAATTGTAAGAAGACTTACAACATCAACACTCTAGCCAGCTGCTTTTCTGCCAAAGAAATCGGTTCATTTATGCACCATCTATGCTCCACAACTGTTTCCATTTTACCTTACCACTGATGGCAGGCATGGAACCTTTGCGAAACCTCCAAGTCAGGCACAGCTAAAACCCCTTTATCATGATGGTGCAGCCCGTCCCTAGTGCAGAGATAAAGTGCAGCACTGATGCCCTCCAGTGCCACCCAGAAGACGCAAGTGCACTTTCTGCAGACACACCTGCTGTATGGTAACCTGCCAACACAACATCATATCCCAAACTCAAGGATGGTGGTTAACAACATGGTGTCTCCTAGCGTAAGGACCACAGAGACCACATGCGCAAATGCTCAAAAGTAGAAGACCGCGGCACTGCAACCAATTTTCTTGCTAAATACAGGCTGTGCCACCATGATGAAGGAAGTTTCGCTTTCAGCAAAGGTGACTTGACGATTTGCGAACACTTTAACAGTACGAAGCGCTTTCTTCTGAGGAAGCAATGGACAGGCTGCAGACAGCCATATACACCTTCCTAATGTTCAAACAGAACTACAGGTGTTGCACATGATGCACGGGTGGCCGATTAAGGTATTTGAAAAATGTCAACTTTCTGCCTGTCTTGTGGGGGCAGAGAGGCGGCAGCAAGAGTAAAATGAGTGCAAGTGAATGTAGCGTGCAGTAGTGAACGTGGGCCCAGTGAAAGAAAAGCACTTTATGGCAGGACAGCAGACCTGGGTTGCCAAACTCATCTCGACGAATCTCCTCATTGAGCTTGGCCAGCCTGAGCATGGTTACAATGTCTGGGTTGGCATTATCCACAGCTATCTTCAGAGCTGTTGCACCATCCTTATCCTGGGAGTGCTGGTCAGCTCCATGCTTCAGCAAGAGGCACACCTGCCTGCAAAGTGCGAAAAGTGTAAAAAAAAATATACAACACAGGGGCAGGAACAGCCCATTTTCCAAGCGTCCGCCTTTTGTCTTGGGTTCAGTTATGTGGTGTTCATAGTGGTTGCGTGAAGCAAGCAGTGTCATGCACACAAGAAGGCAGTGCAACTCAAAACTTAATGCATGTGCCAAACAGGCAATAAAAAATTACATGTCACTCCTAATGCAGTCAGTTTCGCGGCATCTGCATGGTTCCACACAGACCAATTAATGACACTTCCCTAATGCCATTCGCAGTTTGAAGAGTTAGCAACACTGTGTACTGCTCTCATTTCTATTGCTTTAATATAGCAGCGATTTAACTTCTTGAAACAACATTCTATCAAGAAACAAATAGCTTATTCATTAGTTTCACATAGACGAGATAGTTTCCAAACATTTCCAATGCAACAGGTGCCATTCTGATGACAATATTGACACTGCAGACTGGCTTAACCAGTTCGATGTTTGACCAGTTTGCTGGCTTAGAGCTATTCACCTTGTAAAAACTCAAAAGAAAACATTTGACAGAAGTCTGTCTGATTGGGAAATTAAATTTAGGAGAAAGATGACTGATGCCAACCAAGTCTTCTGTCATTCACTACATAGCACTGTTGCAACATTACAAGGATACTGTTTTGTATTCCAATAAAAATGTCAAAAATGCAGAAGGAAGAAAGTAAACTAACACCTCAGTTCTAGTGGCATTTAATTTATTTTCCTACACCTTGGTTGTCTGAAAACTGCACTTGAAATTTAAATTCAATTTTTGTTCATCCAAACTATACTTGCGATGAAACCATGCAATTCGATACAAAACAGATGGAGAAATTGCACAGGGAAAGACAGAACCAGGAGGAAAACTAACATTCTCACTGCTTAAGCATGCTTCTCTGGGTTCAGGAGTAGTATCATTACTGCAAAACTAAACTAACAGAGTCAGCAGAACCGCTCTCTTCCTTAGGATTTTTTGACAACACGAGAGGGGAGGGGGGGGGGGTGCAGTTGAGGCTGGGTGAACTGAGTCAAGAGTACAGCACCCTGTGTTCCCCAGCAGCGTAGACACGTGGAGAGACGTGCGCCCATTTTCATCAGCATTATTGGTTTTGGCACCATTCAGGAGCAGGAATTCACAGGCCATGATAGAACCCTGCATATGGCAACCACACATCGCACTTTCACTCGCATTGTAAAAATGGCCGGGGCATTCACGCACCCCACAAGGTTTAAGCTACCTGGCCCAACAACTATACAACGGTGCATATCAGTCAGCCGCTCAGTTATAATACCTACGAATAAAGAGCTAGCCCAACATTGTCAGCATTGCACGCTGCTAAGGGGAGCACAGTGCCTCACGGAGAGCACACCGGACCCAACCTGGATCCATGTGGCCTTGGAATACTGCACTATCCTTTGAATTGGTAAACGCTCCCCATATCTCAGAAAAATGCGTAGCCACATCCCTTTGGCACAATGATATGGTATGCCTGTTACACACCAGAAAGTGTGAGAGCCAGACATCACACATGCTAACCAGTCATCTGTCTTTACAACAGCAAGAGGAAACAACTCAGCAATACCAAATTTACTAACATCACTGAGCGCAGTTCATCGTGCGCAATATGTGCACCAGTTCAATTTTTTCTTTTTCCAAACAGTTCCAATGAAGGTGTGCGACTACCAAAAACAGTGACTGCATTTATTCCCTCATATTCACGAGCATCATGCTGTCTTTGTCAATAAGGCAAGTACAGGAAGCAATATTAACAGAAGACTGAATAATTTCATGCTACACAAGAAAGTTTCCCATGCATGCGCACACAAAACTCTCCAATTGGACAAAGGCATATGAAAAATATAACAGCCCCCAATGGACAACAGATGACATTAAAACAAGCCTCTCATACATCCCTTTCTGTAAAGTGAACGCACCAGGTGCTTGCATATGTTCTGCTCTAATACCAATGTGGCTTACAAAGGAGGTGAATGAGTTCATGGTACCAAGTGGACCTCGGCACTATAATTTGTATTTGCAGAGCCACCTATTAATATTGACTAGTTATTGGCATTTTCAGTCCAACAACACTCATCTACACTCACACTCTGGATGGCCTGGTGGAGAGGGTACCGACCCCCTTCGTCTGGGTTGGACCAGTTGGGGTCAGCCCCATTGGCCAAGGCGAGGCACATCACTGGCAAGTTGTGGGCAGCCGCCGCTCTGCAACCACAAGAGACACCCTGTAGTCGCCACATGTACACAAACTCCAGATGGGATGGCACCGTATCAAAAGTATGCAGCTATGCTTTGCACATGTAACAGCACTAAACTGTTGCAAGGACACAGACAGCATTTGGCGGTACGAGACTCTCAGCACAAGGCCTATGAAAAGTTTCATGGGCTAAAACAAAATGATTTCTTTGTTACTTTTCTTAACCTCTTTTCAAAAGCATACTGTTGTTTCGAACCCTCACAGCAAAACTTTCTCAAAGCTAATGTGAAGTTCTGCAAGAAATCCCATAATTTGCATACTTTTGCTGAAAGATGCATTTGTTTTCGGTAGCACCCATCCTGCTCACATTTCTTTTGCACATGTCTGTCTTGGTGCTGTAACACTTCGTATAAAGTGTGTTCTGTCATTACACGCGCGCTGTAGAATGCTTTTCTGAGCTAAACCGGTGAATTCCCTCACAGTAAAACCTTCTTAAAGCTGATGTGAAGTTCTGCAAAAAATCCCTTAATTTGCAGATTTTTGGTGAAAGATGCATTTGTTTTCAGTAGCACCCATCCTGCTCACATTTCTTTAAACATGTCTGTCTGTGCTGTAACACTTCGTATAAAGCGTGTTCTGCCATTACACGCGCGCTGTAGAATGCTCCTCTGAGCTAAACTGGTGAATTGTTCAAGCTCAAATTTCACACAGAAATGGCACTTGGTCAGCAGAATTGTTTATGCTACATTTGTTTGGGGTACTTGCCTGAATCGATCAAAATAAGTTGTATATTCACATCGTCTGGGGCAACTACAAAATGAAACAAGCTGCTATCTCAGCGATTGCATCAGTGGCGCCATCTCGTTTGCCAGCTATGGAGGTTTGCCAAAGCAGTGGGGTGGTTTTGTAGGAGGTTTGAAGACACTTTTTCAACTGCTTTATCAATGATCACAAAAAACTTAGTTTACCCAAAACTCCATAAAATTTCATGTCTTTTATGAAGAAGTGTCTTCAAACCTTTTGCAAGACATCTCCCTCCTTTGCCGAATCTCAACAGCCGACAAACGAGATGGCGCCACCGGTGCAATGTTCTGTTTTGTTGTCGCCGTAGACAATGCGAATATGAGACCTTTTTTGATCGATTCAGGCAAGAACTCCGAACAAATGTAGCATAAAAAAATTCTGCTGACCAAATGCCATTTCTGTGCGAAATATGAGGTTGAACAATTCACCAGTTTAGCTCAGAGAAGCATAATAAGGCGTGCATTTAATTGCGGAACACGCTATATATATCCAGCAGGTCGTACAGATTCTGAGTGCCAGTTTATGAGGTCATCCTTGAAACCTCTTTCTGATTAAATTACTTCCAAGAACCAAATATAAACAAGTGGGCACCTTTCAGGCAGTAACTGCCTGCACTGTCAAATGCAAAAATTCAATTCCAACCTAAATAGGTAGACCTGTGATGGTACTCACTCCAAAACACTTCAGCACATGCAGTACTTAGCTTAACGATGTAAACAAAAGAGTGATTCCTCTACCTGTACAAAAGCAAGCTAGGGCTCAAGCTGGATATATCTTCTTCCTGGGTGGTGTCTTCCTCGTCCTGCGTTGGCGACTCGTCTGCACTGTCCAGCTCCAATTCTGCATGTGGCCGACAGATCGCATATATGCGCCAATGCTCTGTTTTCTGCTTTTCATGCAGTGGGCACCGTCAGAATTTTTTTTTCACGAGCCCAAGCACGAGAACAAGCTATGCAGCTTGTGTTGTTACCTACTGGAAAAGCTACAAACAATTCACTGCCGCTGCCACTTCCAATTTATCAGATTGCAAGTACTGCATGCATTCCTGTTTTGTCTATACTGTATGAGATATCACATATACCGCACGAGAAACAGCTTTCTACTTTTCTTAGTCAGCACAGTAAGAAAGAAAATTGGCTGTTTGAGACATGGATACATATTTATGCATCATAAGGTTGCACCTGGTCTCAAAACCATCGGGCTCACACCAAAAGTCGCAATGACAGAGAGCTATGGTTAACCAAGCCATCACCATATTTCAACCGAACCTGCAAAGGCGGCTCACAAGTCAGCATTTTGTAGCAAGTTAGAGCACCTTGAATTTAATTTCCTGTGATTATAGACAGGTGACTACAGGATGCTCAAAGGCCTGCAAAATTCAAACGTAACATTATGGAAATTCTTTTTAGAGTCTTCAGTGTGCTAAAAACAAGATAGTACCGTATAATCTCGTGTAAGGGCACTCCCGTGATGAGGCCCACACATTTTGGACTAGATAACAGAAAAAAATACGGTTATCCTTTTTTTTTTTTCATTAAAGTATGGGCCGCACCTTCAAAATTCACATCCAAACGTAAAAAAAGAAGTGTGGCTCTTACACGAGTCTATACGGTGTACCTTTGCCACCCTGTCTAGGCTCTGGTTGATTGTTTCTGCCCACATGCGAACATGTTAGCCACGTTAATACAATGCGCCCACTATTATCCATGCAAGATATGCTTTTGAGTCGAGCACATTTGCATGACGTCAAAGCTGAGTTTCGATCAGGCTCAGCTAATGGACTCTCCAAATATTGATTGAAAAAATAAATAAAGAATGTGATGAAACGTGGGCACAGTGAAAAGCACAACAAATGCTGGCATTCATACCTGTCGTGTACTTAAGATACTCTAAAGCTTGTTATCTGCCCTGTAGTGCAAAGATGAACTCACTAATAACAATGACACACAAGTGTTCCTTGGATGCACATACACATGCACATGTACGCACTTGTGCATGCATGCGTGCATATATACACAAATGAATAAATAACAAAAATAAATAAATGGTACTGACCAAAAGAAAGATGACAATGTTACAGCTCTCACATGGGAGCCCACATAGCAGCCAAAACATCATGTCATCTTTTGTTTGGTTGGTGCCATTTATTTTATTTTTTTTGTCATGTACCATCCTGACCAGACAGGCTTCCGTCAAACTCGCGACTTCTAACAAACAAAATATATTAACTCATTATTTTCCGAGCCAAATCTACATATTATCTTGATCTGTTATGATTACAATACAGTAAAGCAATATTTGGTAGCAATTATTTCCAAATTGTCGCCACAGGTAACTTTTCAAGTAGTACTCAGTATGTCACCAATACCATTGAAATGTATTGAATGCCTGACGCATCAAAGGTACTGCAAAGAAGAACAGCCTTGTTTAAATGAAAGTTATGAGCGGAATGAAAGCCTGTTGCTAGACAGGGTGCTCTTTCAAATAGAATAAATGCGTTGGTCTACACGGCAAAGAAAGTATGAGAGCATGCATTCACGAGTGAATGAGTTGTAGCAAACATTAGGAAACTGCGAATGACATTAAGCTAAAGGTTATGCGAAGTCTGCCTATAGAGAACCACATTACAGGTACAAAAACTGAAAGCATTAGGCACGTATATCAATGTATTTACGAATACTGTAAAGCTACACTTTATTGTGCAGGTACCTAAGGTGCAGTTTTTTGCAGCGCACCTAAGTCTCAGTACGCTAGCACTTTTGCATTAATAGCCACTGAACTATGGCCATCATGGCAGGGAGTCACAATGTCGCGCCAGATGGCAGTCAACACTGAGTTAGCGTTTCAGGCTGCTATTAGGCATATTGCCGTGATTCCTTGGGCCTGTGTCACACAGGCGTAAACTGCTCAACAACAGAGCTCCCCCGAGTGAAGAATGTGGCTTGCCTGAAGGTGGTGGTGCGGCCTGAACCAATGACTCCCCAAAAACAAGGACACTGTCCTCGGACGGATTGGAGGACTCAATTACTCTGGCCTTTCCTTCGCTGTCTGAAGAAGGCAGAGTGCTGGTTCCTTCTTTCATAACGACTCCGCTTTCCTGGGAAGCCATGCTGAAGCGTGTGTCCGAGCCGACCGAGCTCACCGACAAGGTGTCGATGCTGACGGGAGACTTGTCCGCTGGCAGTGTGACAGAACTGCTGTGACGACGGCCAGCCTCAAGTGTGGGATCGCCTGAAAAAAAGTCAACGAGATGAAGACTCAAAAAACGGCGCATCAATGATGTCTGTCTATTAGCCTTTTGACATGCTGTGTACACAATTGTGCACAAACCGAGCAGCTTTTTCTGCGAGTAGGCTGCACCTAGCAGTAATTTCTTTGTTTCAGGTGCATTTCACATTCATCTCACAAATAAGCTGGTTTTTTATGCCATACAGCCAATGCAGTAAATAATTTTTTGCAGAACAGTGAGCGGTGTAGCACATCATCTGCCATTTTTGTGCCGGCACATGTTGACACCAATAGCGACATTTTTTTGTGCGCTTCGAAAAAAAAATTATTTTCACGATTCTTCAAGTGCTGACCTTTGGCCTTTTTGTTCATGTTCATGCAGTGCTCATCCTAAGTCTCTGTTGCTAGCCTTGTCATTCAACTGCCTCAAGTGTACTTACTTGACCTGACAATAACACTTCAGGCATCAGATGCTCGACACAAGCCCATCAATGTACAGGCCGAAGCCTGTGCAGAGCTCCACAATATAGCGTTTTCTTGTGTCCAGTGCACTACTGCTAACAGAAACACTTACCAAAGCTCTGCACAGAAGGCAGAAGAGAGCAAAATAAAGGATGACTTTTAAAACCGAACAAGCGCAACAAAATGAGATGATAAACAAGAAAGTGCATACCTCCATCCACTGCCTTGCGTTCGTCGTGGGCATGAATGGTCCTTCTGCGGCGGTGCATTTTGCGCACACTCCAGCGCTGAGGCATGGTGTTCTTCCGAAGGACTGGCGTCGCTGCAGGCGAAGCCCGCGACGCATCTCGTGAGGGGGACAGGCAGGCCAATGATCCAAGAAGCGGCTTTACAAAGGCTTTTTGCAAGTACTTAGCCTTGATCCATGCTTCACGGACACTTCTGCAATGCATGAGTGGACGCACAGAGCCTCACATGGTTATGTGGGTTTTGAGAAAAAAAAAGAAGGAAAAGAAAGAAAGAGAAAAAGGATATCTATGTGCAGGATGCACTCCCAACTGCAGTGATAAAGCACAGCCTTTTTACGATGCCAAACGCCTCAGAATATCTGGAACCACGAGTGCCCACACTCTGTTGAAGTCACGTGTAGCATGCTTCTGTGTGACTAGGCTGTGTTGGATGGCCCAGAATGATTAACGCTACCAGTCGGCATGTGTCCTATCAGAATTCAGTGTGTGGTCATGCTTTTGTCATGACCAAAGTGGCTGTTGGTGACAATTTATGGTTACTTAAAGAAACTACTGCAGCACTGATTAGGCAGTGCAACCTGAAACTTCCTCTCTTTACTTGAGGATGACATTTCAGCAACTGCTCAGCCTACCACACATTACCTCAAGGCCACATACAAAAATACTCATCTGACTTTCATTGCCATTATGAGATGCCACAAAACACAAATGCAATTTGTACTAAAGCTATTCTAGTGAATATGAGCTGATTGTATACTGAGGGCAAAAAAGCCAAGCATTGGCATCACAGCTCACAACATATAACATGATGAAATGTGAAAGTTCTGAAACCTCAAGAAAGAAAACATTATATATTTCAAATCGACTGTGCGAAATCAAGCACACACACTAAGAATATTACCTACTCATGTAAAATTTTCTTCCGTGAACCCGAGTACACCTATTAGGACACATAAGAAATGCTGCCTGGAAAAATGCTTTTTCTAGGCATCTTTCTTTATTAATGTTGGCCTACTAGCATCCCAATCATGATTCCTAGTAAAAGCAATAACTTTTATTCAGCCCTAACCCTCAAAACGCATCCTATGTGAAGCACATAAGCTACAGGATTACACATAGAAGTAAGCTCAAAAGAAGGCTGATACATTACAATAAGCTTTGGTGCCAACAAGCCAAATGTTACTCATTAGAAACTTGCAAATGTCCCCAAAGTTACAAACAGTAGTAACAGCAGTAGTATTCCTACTCCACACAACTAATTCACTAGTATCTGGGACTACCTAGCACAAATGAAAGCATGACACACCCGCGTTTTGCATTATATCTGAGATAAATATTGTCACGACAACAAATGGTTAAATGTCAACAGAGCCAGCTTTATCAATAACCTATAGACACATTGCATGGATCTTTTGTTAGTCTCGGAAGACTTTCAATGTTTTCTGGTGAAAGAAAAAAAGGTCACCAACATTCATGAGAAGGCAGTGCCTAGCAAAGAAAAAAGGAGTAAAAAAAGAGCCCACACCTGCTACTATCTGACGTGGCCCTGACAGCAACATTCTCATCCACACGAGCCTCGTAGACACCGTTGATGACCGTGTTGCCTAGCTCGGCCATCACCTTGAGTATTTCCGGCTCCCAAGTGTCGAGCGTTAAGGAGCGCACCTTGGAGACATGTACACCCATGCTCCTGAAAATGCAGTTGAACAAAGGCCCTTTAGAGGCACACACTGCAACAGTAGCGGCGAATAAGCAATATGTGCACATTCATTAAATGCCATCACTACCAAGTGCCATCATTATGCCATGACACAAGCATCTAACACCACAACAGTAGGCTAACCAAAATACAGCCGATTCCTTGTTTCTTTTTGATGTGCCATCCTTTGGGATTCTCAGCTAACTGTGACGACATCACTGATAAATTTGCACTTCTTCTTTCACACAAGTTTGATGGTCCAAAGGACAGCCTGATATTTATCTTCACTGCAGAGTTTGCTTTGGCTTTTTCCAATCTACCCCTTGTTACCCGCCGAATACTGCCCGTCAAAGGGACCGACCACTAACCATAACCTGTCATTAGACTGCAGTGGAAATGAAAAGATCGTGCCTCATATTGTAAGAATTGAGCACTGCAATATCAAAGATATGAAGATTTGTAATTTTAATTTGGCATTGAAAAATCGCATAAAAAGCTATCTTGTGGCAAAACCCGTGGTTATCAGTGTAGCCCACCATGTAAAATGAAAACTGGTTTTCTGGAAAGGAAATGACAGAGTAACTGTCTAGCATATCGAACCTGAACTGCCTTCTAAGGGAAGGGTTAAAGGAGGGAGTGAAAGAAGAAAGGCAGAAAGTGATGCCCCAGTGGAGGGCTCTAGGATAATTTTGACCACTTAGGAATCTTTTTAACCTGCACCCACATCACACAACACACGGACCTCTAGAATTTTGCCTCCCACCGAAATTCATCTGTGGCGGCTGGGATCGAACCCTCGAGCGTCATAACCACTGAGCCACAGCGAACCACATCTTGGTAAAATATTGCTTATTTGTTTTAAGCAAACAGTGTTTTTTTTTCTTTCAGGAGTGTTCGTCAGGCTTTATTATTAGTTTACACTTCCTCGAGTGCGCCCTTTGATGAAAAGCAACGTGCCCTTCACATCATTGACCATAAGCTTTTAGTTTTTGTAACTAGATGGAGCCACAGTGTTTGGAGTTTCTTGGATGAAGCAGCAAGCTCGGTCTACTAAAACTTTCGTCGAAGAGGCATACCCCACTGTGTCGCAACAGCTTTGGGCGTGGAAACTAAAATGTACGCTATTCTAAACCAAGAATACCTTATTACTGTCTGGTGGGTGAGATTTATATTAGTTTCTGGCTCAGCACTTTTGCCGACATGCAATCACCATCGAGCTCGTTGGTCATGGTTTTCAGCATCGGGATACATAAAAACGGGCGCATGCACAGATTTAAAAATGCTTGGTAAAAATTTCCTACAGCATTTCCAGCAAAACCATTGCAGGATCCAGCACCTTAGAGAGCAAGCTTTCCATTGTGCCGAAAAAAATTAGGCCCTTCAAGTTCAGTGTTCAGTCCCTTTAAGAAATTCGCGGTTGAAATCCAACGCAGCACTAACTCATCAGACCCAGACAGAGTCATTCACGCACTCTCTGATTTAAAGCCCTGTCAGTAAAAGCAAGCAGTACCAAGCCATGCTCAAAAACAGCATGAAAACACCACAACGCGCATAAGGGGGGAAATACCGCTCATCTGTGTGTGTGGCTTCTCTTGAGCACTTACTACCTTTTGTGGCGATTCACAATATATATCAATAACTGAGAAAAGCAAAGATGATCTCAATGGATAAAGCTGGTTAGCGTGGACGATTTGGGTAAGCACTAGATGTCGAAACTGGGATCAACGTGACATTAGCAGTGCAAGGTGGCCTAGTTAAGTCGTCTTATGGTAACACTGCAAAAAGCACTTTCCTTTTGAGCAACCCTCTTGTCAGTATTTGCATAGTCTTGCTCATCTGTCATCACTCGAAAGAAAACGTTTCCTTTGCCCTGTTACCATACATCGTAAAATGTGAAGCAACAGTACAGAAACCAGACACTGCTAGTTCAGCAGGGTGAGGCGACAATGCGACAGCTCGAACTCAACCAAGTGGCAACAAACCTGTGTATCCCAGAGCATTCAATGCACAGGGTCACACCGAGATTGATGCTGGCCCAGCAAGGTCCTGGGGAACGACAGTCGCAGCACAGTTCATTTCCTGGGATGCTGGTCAGTTGGCTGCAGTCAGACATAAAAGAGAGCAGTCTTTATAAGAATGATCCATGAGAAAAATATTAAGAGAGAACGAGAGCAAACAGACATATAAACTGTGGTCCAGGTCACAGCCTACACTTGTGGACAATTTTTTTTCTGAGACTATGCCGCGGTGCTACAGTGAAGTTCTCAAACATTTGTCACTACTTCAAGCAGGTTTGCTAACATAGTGAATGATAGCAGTGCGAGAACAAATTTTTCTTTTCAGCGACACAAGAGAAGAACCACACGACATGAGTGCCGTGTTTGACTAGATTTGTGCTGCCTTGATTTTTACATTACTCTTCAGCTATCAATGCCCAAATGCTGCAGCTTCATTTTTCCCATGAAGAGGATCACCATTCAGGTGACAAATTTGCTTCAGCAATAACCACCACACCAGATTAAATCCAGGCCTACACACAACTGTTATTCAACCGCCAAAAGCAGAATGTCAGAGGCTGTATCTTTTCTGGTATGTAGTGGTTAAGCTTAGTCTTACTTTAAATCCAGAGAACACAAAAAAGAAACCCATTTTTGCGAGCAAAATAAAATGGCGCATCTTGACAAAGCACTTTACAAAGCAGTGGCCATCTGAAGGCTTCAGTGCTTTTTACATAGTAATCGTGAGCAAGACACACTATCTGATGGCCTTAGACATTACATAATACTGTTGATAAGTTCAACTTTCGAACAGGAAGTGCCCTGTGATAATGCAACCCATTTTTTGAGGCCTTGCAAAAAATAATCCAAAACGATAACTGCATGCTTTTGAAGGGTTGTTTTCCAAAGTCAACACATAAAGCAAAAAAATACCTACATGTGAGCCCTTGGAGGTTTTGGTACCGGGTTAGCGCTCTGCCTTGACAACGATGAAAGTGAAGAATCTGATGATGCTTTCCAGTCCTGCATTCCAAGCACAAAAAGATTAATTACCAGTTATAACATCTGTGCTCAGTTTTTCAACAGTACAATGCACTTCACCAGGCTTCTTGGTATAGACAATTCGTTTTATGCATGACAGGTAATATACAATTTTCATCCCCTTCCATTCAATTGAAGGGATATTTGTAGCAATGCATGACACTGTTGCATTGACTGTAGTATTGCAACAGAAACATCATGTAATCCACTTACATCTTTGGAAAGCTTCCTGTCATCTTCATCTTGTGCAGGCTGATTCAAAGCATGTGAGATTCCAGACTGCAGAGCAGTAATCCAGCAGTCATATGACTCTTGAGAATCAGCTTGCAGCATGTGAGTCCTGCACAAGCAAAGCATGCTTCAAGACAGGTTCCTAAAGACAAAATCCAGTTATCATTAAAAAAAAAAAGCTGTAAGACAAATGATCAATTCTGTGCTACAGAAACTAATGTGAAGGTAAGGATATACACCTGCCATAGATATCAAAATGCAAGGCAAATAGTAGTTGGCACTGTCAAAACAAGCAAGATCTGTCACATACGTTCTGTATCCCCAACATTAACTAAGGTAGACAAAATAAGTTGCTCTCCAGGTTGCACTGAGCTAGTGACCGATTCAATTGATGCCGCATCTTCCATTAGCCCTTTACTATAAGTGGAGGCTGCTGTAAATTATGAATTATTAGCAGCATTACTGCTATTTCCCAACTCAGAACTTAATGGCAACAGCAGTTCGATACTAATTTCACCACATAAGGTAAGATGGACGTGGGACAAAATTTAGATTTAACTTTTGTCATGCAACTCGGGAACAGCAAAAAGGTTAAGAAAGTCATGCCATGTTTAATGCCCACTGACAGAAGCTGAAAAATGGCAAAATAAAGAACTTTTAACCTCAGTGCACCTTTTTTTTTTTTTAGTAAGTACATGAGCCTGTACTGAGACATTAAAACTCCCCTCCCATTTTATCAGTCTAAAACACTCGCACATATTGCAACTAAAGTAAAATATTACTGAACTTAGCTTCCTGGCTCCTGAGCCTTTTGGGTGGACATAAAAGACCATTCACAATAATCATATCCATTCCTAATCCATTTTGCAGCAGCACTTCCCAGAATCAAATGACAGAAAATAGGATGGTGAAGCATCCACCAACAGAGCTGGAGACATTTATTAGGCATCAGAACTACAAAAAGAACTGAGACTGAGTCACCCGTGCCACACCAACCAATTACCAGTGAGCCTCACTGCTACAAGTGCACGATGCTCTTTCAGTCCATTTGCAATTTGTTTTGGGAAATCTGCACGAACATAACAAGAAAGATAGAGAACGAATATCACATGATAACCTGCCGTGGTCATCCTTCCTCTATTCCTGTATTTACATCCGTGCTCACCACCAGGGGCAACCGCCAACCAATCGGTTCAGCTCAACCCACCACCACAGCTGCAGGGAACTGGACTCACTTGGAAGGTGACAGGACCTCAAAGCAGAACCGTCGCTCAAAATCCAGTGCGGGTTTCACGGTGCAGAGCCGCAAGTCTTCCTCCATGACAGTGCGCTGCTCATCCTTGGAGCGCTTGCGGTACACTAGCTGGCCATGCTGGATGATGAACCACCGCCTGTTCCAGGTCTTGAAGGCGTTGGAGGTGCGCTTGAACAGGTAGCCCTCCAGGCTGATGCCATTGTTGGCTGAAGGGTCCTTGTGGACCACCGGTATCACATCCTGCTGTGGGGAAATGTCAAGTAGTAAACATGAGCACGGTCTGTGTTACTTGGACAGATATTCTCAGAGGTTTCAGTTCAGGAGTTGTGCTTCGAAAGCGATTGAGACAGGCAGCATGACGACTGTGTTGAAATTTGCGAGCTGCCTGGCATTGCACCCCACTCAATGCACACAAGGAAGCATTCCGATAACATTCCAGCAGCTGGAATAAGAGTTTACAGTAGACAAATTAATTTGGTTAGCACATTATGTTTGATGTGGTGGGTGCAATAAAATGTCTTTGGAAGGAATACTAGGAAGTAGCCTATGCACAATGCATACTTTCAGTGAGTGCCTGGATTGGAAAGAGGAAAGGAAGGATGGGCCCTGAAATCTCACATAAGTGCGAACTCGAAGCACCTCAGTATGATCTCAGAACCCTTGTCCTTGGTGGTGCAAATGATGGTCATAAGGACTATCTGTGCGTGGATATGAAAATAAAGTTAAACAACTCCAGTAAGACTTGCCTTTGAGGTCACAAGACCATGCCTTGAGTCGAGCTGCTTTGACAGGTCAGCAGACTCTTTGTTAAGCTTCTCAAGCTGAAAAGCAAAAAGTGTAAAAAATTATTCAGATGCCAAGAGCCGTTCAGCGAGCATTTTGCAACAGGCAATGTAGCCCTGTTCCCTTCGGACATGGTCTCAAAGAAACACAGCAAGCAATGGAAGGAGGCACTCACGGTGGTTCCCAACTGCTTCAAGAATGGTTCAGAGTCTTCAAAGAGATCATGGCCCTGGTGGAAGTAAGTACTGTAGGCGCCCGTAAGAGACAAGAGCTATAAAGAACACAGAAATCAAAGGGGTAAAAGCAGCTTCAAGGCTGTGCTGCTGCTATAGACCTGCCATTGGTAGCCACATACTATTACTTACAGTCTGCAGCACCTCGTGCCTCTTCTTGGATTGCAGGCAACTAAGCTGCAAAAAAAAAAAAAGGAGTCTGGTTGGCTTTCTAAAGTGTTAGTCAAACTGAATTCAGTTTTGTGAATTCAATTCTTTGTTTTCCAGAAATGTTCTGGTGGATCACCTGGGCTAAAAGCTGCTACTGTCAGCTTGACAAGGCCCAGGGCCCAAAAAACTACAAGGTGAGGCATATCATACAAAGTAAGTAAACATACATATTAAAACACCAAAGCATAAATGCATAGAAAAGAAGTATACGTCTCAAATTTTGTTTGATCTAGGATTGTAGAGATATGGAATCATAGATATGAGAGATTATGAAAGTAAATACGTAACCAAAATAAATAAATGAGTGAAATACAAAATACACAATCAGTGGCACACGCATGCATGCACACGCACATGCAAGCACATGCACGCACACACAGAGAGAGAGAAATGTGCATAGCACATGATTAAATAGTCACAATAATAAGCAAAAAAAAATCAGGTGAATAAAGGAAACAAAATATACATCACAAAATCTACACGGTCAAAAAATGATGTCACAGCTGGGTAAGGTTGGGGCTGTTAAATTGCTGATAATTATTTAGAATTAACAAGAGGTTGTGCTTCACAGACTGTAGTTTGTAATTGGAACAGAAACTGGGAATTAGCCACAAATCAGTACTGCGCACATTGACGTTACTATTATTGTGTTGTAAAGATGCGATGGATGAAATAAACTGTCTGAAAGGTGCTGATGATAAAGAAAATGAGCGCAACATATGAAATTCAGGCATATTTTGTATGGGGATGATATTGCAATGAAGGAAATATTGCTCTTTAGAAGAAAAGTAGTCAATGTTAGCAATGTTCGTATGATCTTTTTTTTGTAACATGTGAATCTTATTAATGTTACCTTTTGTTGTCGTTAGCTACACCAAATTGCAACAATTAATATATGGGGAAAAGAGTGCCTGATATATTTGGAGCCACTGGTTATTCTACAGACCAAGCACGACCGACAAATATTGCATAAGATTTCCCAAAGTAATCAAACACTTGGAATGTAGAATACAGATAGCAAAACCAGTTCCAGAGTTAATTTAATCAAAATTGCTTCTAAGCTTCTACTTCAGCAACACCTGTTAAGCACCTGTTACTGGGTTTCGTGTCGTAGTGTCGCAGTCGCGTGCGTAACCGGTGGGTGTGTTGCCCTGGGAACCACTCGGAGAGTGGTTACTGTGCATGAAGGAAGGTATGACGCGAGCGGAGAAATGTGTAACCGGTGGGCAGTTACTGCAAGAACCATCCAGAGGGTGGTTACCATGAAATGAGGAGGGTACCGGAAGAACGGAGGAATCCCAAACAGGAGAATGGTTACCCTATAAGGAGGAGGGTAAGGCGACGGCGTAAGAAGGCACAACCAGTCGGCGGCTGCCATGCAAACCACCCGGAGGGTAGTTACCCTGGAAGGACGAGGGGGGTTACCATCGAAGGAGGCTTTATGGCGAGAGTGTAGGAAGGCTTAACCAGAGGATGGTTACAACGGTAACCGCCCAGAAGGTGATTACCGTGGAAGGAGGAGGGTGTGGTGGAAGCGGAGAAATCTCGGACCAGAGGATTATTACGTTGAAAGAAGGAGGGTATGGCGAGAGTGTGAGAACATGCAACCGTATGTGGTTGCCATGAGAGCCAACCGGTGGGCAGTTACTGCAAGAACCATCCAGAGGGTGGTTACCATGAAATGAGGAGGGTACCGGAAGAGCGGTGGAATCCCCAACCGGAGAATGGTTACCCTAGAAGGAGGAGGGTAAGGCGACGGCGTAAGGAGGCACAACCAGTCGGCGGCTGCCATGCAAACCACCCGGAGGGTAGTTACCCTGAAAGGACGAGGAGGGTTACCATTGAAGGAGGCTTTATGGCGAGAGTGTAGGAAGGCTTAACCAGAGGATGGTTACAACGGTAACCGCCCAGAAGGTGATTACCGTGGAAGGAGGCGGGTGTGGTGGAAGCGGAGAAATCTCAAACCGGAGGATTATTACGCTGAAAGAAGGAGGGTATGGAGAGAGTGTGAGAACACGCAACCGTATGTGGTTGCCATGGGAGCCAACCGGAGGGTAGTTGCCCTAGAAGGAGGGGGGGGGGGGGGTTGCCATGGAAGGTGGGTACGGCAAGAGGGTATGGTGAGTGTAGGAAGGCCCGTAGGCCGAAGAGAGGATCATCGGGGGCGCTGCACTTCTAGAAAGGCAGATTGGAGAGGAGACCTAAATGAAAAAGACTGCGTAAAAAACTAAAAAGAACGCCCTAGAATTACACAGATGTAAGGTCGCTCTCATATTCTCTACCACAACATATCGTAAAGTATAAAGACCTTAACAGCTGTTGCTGCAGCGGTAACCACGTCCTGTCAATTTTTTTTATCACTTTCAATGCTCAAAATGCGAATTAAAGAAGAGAAAACTCAAAAATAAAAAATCAGAGGAGAAAAGGGCACACTAACTCACTGCTATATCATGCAAATGAGGTAAACAAGCAAAACCCTTCTCTAGGACTCCAAAAGCTGAAACTCCTTTTAACTACTTGTTTTGCACATAATGTTTGCATTGTTCTTAAGCTGTTGTAAAAAACAATGTTGTTGACAACATTTTTCTTGTGTGTGTGTCTGCAATATGCATTGCTTGTTCATCTGTTACATGTTCTGAATGATTCTCTATATGTGCACTGTTATACAAGGACTACACAGTACATTACCTGGTCAGAGACTAATGTTATTCAGCCACACAGACAGGCAGTCACTCATGATAGGCTCAAGATGCACAGAATGATGCACATACCTGGTGAACATAATCAAGTGCCAGGTGCTGGAAGCAGGAGCGGGTGGCGATCAACACATTGTGGGCATCTTCACATTCAGAAACCTTGGTACGTTGGACCTGAGAGTTGCGGAATAGCGCGTTATCCAGGTCATCGCTGATCTTCTCAAAGTGGCGTCTGGTCTCCTTGCTCTGGCGGATGTCGCTGAAATGGATCAAGAAGGGGTGAACATGGTAAAAAAAATTTTTAATTCATGTTACGAAACACCATTCAGTTTTCTCATCGTGTATGCCACTATATGTACAGTTTTTCGAATATGACAGCCAAACAAATGTTGTTGCTGAGCTTCTTGTGAATCTTATCTGCATTTCTCCATTCGCATTTTTGCTGTGAGCATGTTGTAAATCATTAACCTTCAACTAAACTTGGGAAAAACTAATCCACCAAATCTTTCCTAAAAACCAGACACTGAATTTCAGTTAAGCACGACTCAGTTGTCGAAGTCTTCCAAGCTTTAGACAGCAAACATCCGAAACGACTGCAATATAAATTACATACACTGTTATAACCTCAGCATGTCTCTTTGATAATAAAAATAATATAAAATCTTGAAAATCACAAGCCCAGAAAAAAATACACTGGCTGTATGGTCCAGTGGACACAGCTCAAGAAGAAAAAGAAGATTCCACTTACTTCTTGATGAAATTGCTCAAGTTCTTGACTATGGACTTCTGTGCATGCTCAAGAAGTATCTGAGCAAGAGATACAACATAAAAACTTGGTAAATGCCCTTCTATGATTGGTGCAAAAATTTAAGCGTCGTACTCAAACAACCACTGCATTAAGGTGTTGGTGATTGTACTCACTGACTGGAACTTCAATACATCTGTGAGAATCTGTATAAACCTATTTAGTGAATTCTGAAAAAAGAAAATATGTGTTGATACATTTCAAAGTCATTTTGATTCACAAATAACAGATGCATTTGGACTGGCATGTTGAAGGGCAAATGACCTTCAGCATACTAACCACAACAGATGCGTTGTCCTTGAAATATCCAATCAAGTCCCAGATGCCATTGATGAACGCGCTATTTGCAAGGTAGAAATGAGCAAAACATGAGCCCAGTTACCAAATGTGTCAAACTAAGCACAAATGACAATGTATGAATCCTTACAAGCATCAGTTATCATATCCCTGCCACGGTAACTAATGGTTTACTGGGATGTGCTCAACGCTTTCAACAGGAGAGACTCGAGAGAAGTGCGAATTATCACCAAGTTTAACCAATGCAGAAAGCCAAAGTAGGCGTACCTTTTCGCTGTGACATGGCTTTTCCCAGTATCAACCATTACAGTGCATAGCTTTACCAACTGCAAAGCAAAGTTACAGCGAGCGGTTCAGGAAATCAGCTCAAGGATAACTGAATCGCAACAGTGAACTAAATCCAAACGGATGAACTTACTTTATCAAGCTTAATTTCCAGTTGATCGATGCTCTCTTCATTTTCTTCTAGCGCCTCCCTAACAAGAGAGAGAGAAAGAGAGCGTGTTTCGAATTAACAGCTGCTTTCATCAAGCACGCATTCTGCAGCTCTTGCGATCGTTTGCGTTAGTGTAACAGGATCTGTCCCCGAACGGCGTAACTCCGGAAGGAAGTTGTTAATCTGGAGGATATCGGAGGATGGCATCCTGTCTATCGATGGGCGTAAAGCTATAGTGTATACGCCAACTCCGCGATACACGAGACAGGTTCGTAAATCTTCAAGAACATCTTCAGCGCAGGGGATTCGTAAGAAGATAGAAAGACTTTTCCACATTCTTTCGTCGAAACGATAAAATGCAACGTCCATACACGACGCACCGCGAACAGCTTACCGAAATTTCGGAGAGTCCCTGATGCATTCGTCGAGGTCTATGATCGGCCTCATGATGAACCGTTGCTTCTAGTTTCGATGCCAGTCCATTTGGTCGGTTGATCGGTGTTGTTGACGCCGGGTAAGTTGCGGAGAAGTCCGAGCACCACCTGAGAACCACAGCTCAACGCAGCATCGTCTACATGAATCATGCGACTACAGACACCCCCCCTCTTGAACGTGTGCGGCGTAACTCCATCGCGGCGGCGGCGGCACTCAACCTAATTTCGCTCGTTCACGAAGAAAAAAATGCGTACAGCGACGTATTCAAGAATCGTGACGCAGTGAGGCCGCGAAAAGATATCCCTTTTCTTGAACGCCCGCAATTTAGCATTTAGCAAAAGCGTAAAATAGGAATGTAAAAAAAGTAGGCGTCGTTTTCTTCGGTGCCCCTAGCGGCAGTTCTTGCTTGGCTGCCGTCCCTCGGCCCTCCCACGTCGCCTCTTCGCTCGCTGGCGGTCGCCTTCTCTCCGGTTCCTGTACTGAGCCGTCGTGTGTGCGTGAGTCGGGTCAGTTCGACCGGGAGCCTCTGTCAGACGTGCCTTGCCGTACAGCCTGCTCTTTCGAAGCCTTGGGATCAGCGCTAAATTGTGAGTGAATTGGGTCGAGTGCCGAAGAACGCGGCGAGCAGTGCTCCCATCGGGCGTCCTCAGCGGAGCCGACTAGAATTGCTCTTTCTGTTTTAGAATGACATTGTTCGACCTTGGGTTCGAAAGGAGACGGTTCCTTCGTACAGGAGGTTACGTAGCCATGGCTAAAGTTACAATCTACTCGACCTCAGCACATTATTCTTTAACTGCTGTCTTCTCGTTGCGGTTTTTTTAGCACGTCCACCCGAAATTAACTATGGATCTCAGAGTGCTGCTTGAAAATCAATCATAAACACGGTACGAGTAAAACCCCCTTTTCTGCGTGAATGGTGTAGTACTTCGCCTCACTGACAATTCTAATGTTTTCATGTTACAATTCCAATGTTATCGTTTCCCAGTATCTCTGGGCTCTGATTTTCTTTTCCTCATTATTCTGTACGTCCGGTGCAATTGAAGCAATTTGTTGCACGGCTGTCATTGTGACTACTTTCGCCGCTTTGATCGTGGATTTTAATTTTTGCAGTGCCATTATGCCGATCAAGAGGATATACGCTCGCCAGATCTTCGACAGCAGAGGAAACCCGACTGTGGAGGTCGACCTGCTGACCGAAAAGGGTACGAACAGTTCATAGGTCGTAGGTCAGTGCGAAGGAGAAGGAGAAGGTAGCGGGCGGCACTGGGGGCGTGCTTTGTTCGGCAAAACTCATTTGAGCGATTCGCTGTCTATGCTTTTATTTTGCCTCCTTGAATAACACCCTTGTTTCCTGAACGTCAAAATCCATGATTTGCAATCAGTGACTATGTTTGCGTTTCTGGCCATATTCGCTTTGTGTTGCAATCAGAGGCTTTGAAAACGCCGCAGGACGCGTCGCCATTGTGTCCATAACGCTAGCTTGCTAATGCATGTCTTTATCGCGTGAAAGGATCGGCAGCACGAGTGTGAGTAACTGCTGGAATGTGCGCTCTAATCAGTCGAATTTTATACTTATGGTTCTTGGCCAAAACATGACAGCTGTCACTGTGCAGAAGGTTGTTGGCTTCCCATTCTATTGGAATTTTGCCAGACACAGAGCTACACAAAGGAAGAAAATAAAGGGCTTGCAGGGAGTGTATTTTGAGCCACTTTCTTCACTTGTGATTTTATCCTAAGTGACCTTGGTGCAGGCCAAGACTTTCCCAGATAAGACTTGACTTAAAGTGTCATAAAGTGTAATTGAAGGTCACTTGCATTGCCTTCACTTATGTGTGTGCTTTGCTCTCACTATATGCCTTAAATGGCTGTTGACGACATCATCTAATTTTTGTTCTTTGTAAAAAATCGATTTTATGGCTGTTTATGACTATTTTGATGTTTTTCCAGCAGCAAAACAGTGATTGGCAACAAAAATCAGATTTAAAAATGGAAAATTTTTCCCATCTCTTTAATCAAGCTCAAGACATCAAGGCTGCAAATGACTCTATGACCGCAGTTTGGAAGAGAATGGCAGTGCAGCCTAGTCTCTGGGATCTGTGTGAAACTGTCTTGATGCAGTGCAGTTTGTTTGTGAAAATGGCTGGTTGTGGCAACACCTGTATTTTATACTTTCTTTTCTAGCTTATAAAAGCTTTGCTTCTAGTGAAAACAGCCTCTTTGTCATAAAAATGCAGTGATTTACTGGTGTAGTCCAGCCTCAATCGGTCCCCAATGGCCCTTTAATTAACTCTTGCTGAACTAGAAATTGTTGTAACTACTGCTCGTGCTAGCAATTTATCACTCTTGTTACAAAGGCCTTGAATCGAAATGGCTTCCAGGTTACAGGTTGTTCTTCCAAAAGGCAGGTTATTCTAGGCTGCACTTAAAACTTGAATAGAGAGATCTCCGCATTAGTGCTTTTGAGGTAGTGGCTGCTATCATAGGAAAACATTGTTTTGAAGCTAAAAGGCCTGAAGTCTTTCTCCACTCGTTGCACAAGCAAGGTGACCGTGGGAGCACAGGTGTGTAGGATCATGATGCAACATTCTTATTGCTTAAGGGCAAATTTGTTGTATTGTGCAGTTTAGTATGTGCAGCAAAGGATTCAGTTTTAATGTCAAGCTTTCATGTGTGTGTGTATGCTCATTTTCTGTGCTGCTGTTGATTAACTTGGCATTTTCTACATCTTACTCGGACAGCGCTGCTTTTATTAACTTCAAATTTTTTTCAAGGCCTTACTATATTGCTGCTTTTCTAACAAAACATTGAGTGGAATAACTTTTTAGTGAACTATATGAAGGAAGCTATTGATTGCTGCTGCAATTGGCTTGCTGTACCACCTACCTTGTGCCATTTAGTGGCCATATTAATGTTACACATGGTTCTGGTACTTGCCTGTTTTATCCAAAATAAAAAATGTGAACTTTTACTTGCAGCTACGCCAAAACAAAGTTAAACTGTGCCAACTTCTTAAGTTGCCTCCTGATTGGAATTTTTCCTTCCTTGTGATGAATCCTGGAAATGGTGTACTTATATTCATTAATTGAAAAATTGGTCGTTCGAGACCTTTGCAGAGTACTGGAATACTGGATGGGACTGGAATGATGGATATGAATGCACAGGCGTTTTTTAGCGTGCTAGTTTGTGTGCTTAGAAGTTGCATGCTTTTGGGGATCTTGAAACCTTGCTGGCTCTGTTTGCAATATGTCAGCTGCAGATGTAAAAATTGTTCTTGCGTTGCCAACATGGTCAAAGGCATTAATAACCTGGTTTGAGGCCGAGCGATATCGTAATGCAGCAAGTAGGTGTGAGGGATTTGGTGCCATAGAGTGGTGCTGTGTTGATGAATTGCTCTTGGATACCTATGCTCACATGGTCTGTCTCTCTGCAGGTTTGTTCCGTGCTGCTGTGCCATCAGGAGCGTCGACTGGCATCCATGAGGCCCTGGAACTGCGTGATGGTGACAAGTCGAAGTACATGGGGAAGGGTGTCTCCAAAGCTGTGAACAACGTGAACCAAGTGATTGGACCACAGCTCATTGGCAAAGGGTTTGACGTCACTGACCAGACCAAGATTGACGAGTTCATGCTCGAGTTGGATGGCACAGAGAACAAAGGTGCGTGTGTGTGTTCTGGCCTCAGCGAGAGAACAGTGCTGGGCTTGTGTAGGTTTCTGTCCTTACAAGGGTGTGTGTAAAAGAGGAAAATTGGTATTTTCGTGCTGATACTCTGTGCTTAACTGTATCTTTTTCCTGATAATTGTTATTAGGTTTATTCATCTTTGCTGGTGGTTCCCTATTAAAGAAAAATTGCTGTGTGTTCCAGGTTTCGTGCAAAAGGCTGTAAGCATGGTTATTTTTTATCACAGGATATGACTGGCCGAATAACCAGAATTCATTTGAAGGCTGCCGAGTGACCTGCTTATAAATGGAACAGCTTCACAAAATATGCTCCATCAGCTATTCTTTCTTCTCTGTGGAGACAAAACTTATTCGTTAATATTTTTATCTTTGAAAGCATCTAAGGGCATGAAGTTTTGGCTAAAAATTGATTTCTGTGTTACCACTTTGCTTCAGTCTTTGTTGCTAAAAAAAAGCACTGACTTGGGATATGGCTGGCATGCTCTTGCTTTATTTTGCTCGGCACCAGCAATCTGATAAGCTGTATTTGTGCAGTGAAATCTGGATAAAATGAAATTTTAAAAAAATGTCCACAATTTTTCACTACATCCAGGCTTTCGGGGCATGCAGTTTTCATGTGAAGACTCTAAAACCATGATGCAGAAATGAAACTGAAGAAATATATGTAGATGAAATCACCTTTAAAATGTTTACTTACTTGAAATCGTAAATGTGGAGCAACATTTCACGATAGCACTGATAATACGACTGCAGCAGCAGCCACCACCATCTCCATGGCTGTGGCAGAGTCTGAGGCAACTGTGGCCAGCCTAAAGGAAAACGTGCACAAGTGTGCCACCGCTGCTAGACCGGCTGTAGAGGCACCTGCTTATTTCCTCATGTTCCTACTCCCAGTCTTCCCGCCACCCTAGGAAATGGTCCCTACACGTTGTATCGCCTGTGCTTTCCTCCGACCCCACTTCCGACGCATGGCAGCTATCGACACTGGAATCATGCCAGCAACCCGAGTGGTGGCGAAGGGCGTGCACTGCTGGCCCTGTGTTTTTTTTTTTTGCTATGACCTATCCCTTTTCGCTGCTTTCGAGTGTGAGCTGTTGTAGTGCCACATGCCGTGTTGTTACAAAAGCGAAGACAGTAGAGACTGCTGCGTTTGCAAGTAGTTGCATCATAGTTGCGTGAACAGCACTTGAACACTTTACATTGTATTACCCTATAATCTCATGTAAGGGCCACACCCATGTATGGCCCACACCCCGTTTTGGACTAGACAAAAAAAATAGTTATACATTTTAATTCATGTGTGGCTGCATTTTAAAAATTCACATCGGAATTTTAAAGATAGGTGCAGCCCTTACAGGAGTTTATACCGTATCTGTGGTCGCTCATTGCGGTCATGTATGTTCATCTGATATTAGTTTTCATATTATTGTCATGAAACTTTTCGTTTGGTGTGGCTAAAATTCAAGTAACTCAGCACTAGCTAACAGATAGTTGGTGCAGTGAATTCGTTATATCAAGTTTGACAGTTGCAACCCGTTCGTGGCATAGGGTTCACAAATACACATGCCACAATGGGGCTACATGTTGAGGAATTGAGAAACTTCATAATATCAAGGAGTCTGTTACTTGGTAGTTTGTTAATCCAGGTTTAACTGTATTTGAAAAGTTTTTCGTGTGCTGCTTAGCAACTTGTGTGGTAAATGTGCAGTGCTGGTGACATGCAAGCTCAGCTCTTGAAGCGTTTTTCCTTTCTCTTCTTTTTTACAAAATTTACTTACTCACGGGCATGTCTTCAACTTTTGTGAGTACCCAGAAAGCCTCTGATAACTGACATTTTGAAACGAGTGTGTAAGTAATGAAGTCGCATACAGCAACAGGAGACATAGGGCCCTGACATTCAACTGGATTTTTTATTTCAGACACACATAGATATGTTAAAGAAAACATAATAAAACAGAGATGTGCTAAAAAGTAAGAAAAACCTGGATGCTGAAGATGCACCAGTTTCTAACCTCTCTCAGCTGCACTTAACTATGTAGTGCGAACATTGAGTCGGCACTTGCGTAATTGTGATTCACAGTGATCTAACTTAGGTTCTCTGCATAGCACTGCATGGCGCAGCCTATGCGCTGCTAAGTGAAGCGCATGCCTACGCTCGCTGTTGCTGCGCTGTGCAGGCAACTTGGGTGCAAATGCCATCCTCGGCGTGTCGCTGGCAGTGTGTAAGGCGGGTGCTGCCCAGAAGGGAGTGCCGCTGTACCGCCACATTGCTGACCTGGCAGGCAACTCGAAGGTGGTCATGCCCGTGCCTGCCTTTAACGTCATCAACGGTGGCAGCCATGCTGGCAACAAGCTGGCCATGCAGGAGTTCATGATCCTGCCCACGGGTGCCAGCTCCTTCACGGAGGCCATGAAGATGGGCACCGAGGTCTACCACAACCTCAAGAGCGTCATCAAGCAGAAGTAGGCGCAGCCAACTGCTTCCATTCTTTTTGTTTTCATTTGCATTGCTTTACATGAGTCACTGTCTTGACCGATGGGACGTCATTTCTTTTGTTCACATGTACAAAATTTTCAATTTTGTTTCCAACAATTTTTGTTGAGGAGACCATTGAAAGCTTGGCTGTAATTGGCTATAAATATCGAATATTTCAAAATCCATATGGTGTAGGTAAAAATAGATTGCATATTTGGGTTTGGTATACAAAAATCCTCTAGATATGATGGCTTCATTAATTTAATAGTTACCAAAATTTTATTACACACATCCACCTGGCCTTTGGTACAAAGCAGCCAAAGCAGATGTGGTTATTTCAAGTGAAAACAACAAAGTATAGGGTGCATCTGCAGCAATTCATTGAAGGCATAGAGAACAAGTTCTCTGGAAAACAAAAAAAAAAGGAAGGTTCAAAATTGGAATGATACATATTGAGATAGCTCCTCCTGTCTGAAGAAAAGGACCTCAAGGAATGTGTAATGAAAAGCACTGCACCGCATCTTATGGGAAGCCTGAAACAAGATTGCTTCTATACAAGTTTGGATGCACAAAAAAAAAAGAAACAAGCAAGTAAACAAATGTTTTTCAGGTTCCGCTGCAGACAAGCTTTCACAAGAGACAAGTACGAATCATTTCATAAATCAGCTTCCTTTTGCAAAAGGGTAGCTTGAGGAAGATGGAATGTGGTGTGTGGAAGATTGTGGTTTGTAGAAAGAAGGAAAAGATTCCATCTGTTTATTCGTCTGATTCATCACTTCTGTTTTTGTCTTGACCGTCTTGTTCTGCTAAGTTCTATGGAAACTTAGAATTTCATTGTGTTATTTAGTATGCTTTTATGCGTTGAACTCATTTTTATGACACAGCCGTATTATATAGTTAATAGAACTTGAGTCCAGGTATGCAGTGTGAGCATCTAAAGGACACTGCTAACTACTGAGGACGGTGTATAATCACATTTCTTGTGTTAGCTGACTGAAAAGGGCAACAGACGCACAAGTATCGCAGCTAAGGCAGTGATGAATGATCAACAGAGTCCTCCTTGTCTATCCTCTCTATTGTAGCAATTTCTTCCTCAGCAATTTCTTCCTCAGAGACAGGCACGTAGCCATGAATTTTTTTAGGGAGGGGCCCAAGGTAATTTTTGAGCTTCAGGGGGGGGAGTTTTTAGTCGGTTTTGTATTGTTTGCTGCTTAGTATGGTTCTTTTGTGAATCCAGTTGAGTCTTTTAGGGTACTTGTGATTGCTGGCAGATTTATACAAACTCCCCCTGTAAGCTTGCTGCATTTATTTCTTCAGCATGCTGCTAAGCTAAGATTGGCATTATTGATGTTTGTGCTTTCTAGGTTTGGCTTGGATGCCACTGCAGTTGGTGACGAGGGTGGCTTTGCCCCCAACATCTTGGACAACAAGGAGGCCCTGGAGTTGATTAGTGAGGCCATCAACAAGGCTGGATATTCTGGAAAGATCGAGATTGGAATGGACGTTGCTGCCTCAGAGTTCTACAAGGACGGTGAGCAGTGCTGTTTCGTCATCCGCCTCCGTCCTCTCGTTGCATGCAGCTATAGTATTTGTCTGCTGCTGCTTTAAATTCCACGAGCATAGCACCTTTAGTGTGGATTCTGCATTAGTCGATAAAGGGGGCAATAGGTGAGATGAATTGATTGAAATCTATTTGCTTTTGCTGTTTTACAGGCAAGTACGATCTCGACTTCAAGAACCCGAACTCTGACCCTAACTCCTACCTGACCAGGGAACAACTGAAGGAAGTCTACGAGGACTTCATCCGGTCTTATCCAGTCGTTTCTATTGAGGACCCCTTTGAGCAGGATGACTGGGATGCCTGGACTGCACTGAACTCTGCGACCCAGATCCAGATTGTCGGGTAAATGTTGCTTGCCCTGCTAAGAAACTACCAGAAAGACTACTTCATTGTTTGCTATGTTTCAGTGCACTGCGTGGTGTGGCAAAGGTCACATTAAAGGGGCTCTGAAACACCTTCCGAGGAAAGCACATCAACTCGCTCAATCACTGCATTGTGCTGTCATGAACACCTGAGCCAAATAATGCACTTCTACAAGCAGCAGAGGACCTACACGCAGCAGAGGACCCACAATCACACGCGACAGTTGGCGAGCCCTTCTCGGCGACTTATTTGATGCTCGCACCCTCCTCCGGCGCTCGCATCTATGTATACATGTTGAGAGGTGGCTACTGGGTAGATTCTTTCAGATGTCAGGCAGCTACCAAGGCCGCGGCCAACAAGCTGCATTGGTCCGGCGGGTCAGGAAGCTCTCCCCTTGGAGGAGGGGCCGGCGGAGGAGTGCCAAACTTCCAGCAGGCAAAAAGTGACGAGAGGAGAGGGAAAAGCTCAAAGACGCGGAAATTTGGTGATTCTTCTTGCACTGCCTGACCATTCTTACTTTGTTCAAGGTGCAAACTCGCGACAGCTTGCAGGGAGCAGAAAGAACCACATTGACCTTATACGTGCTGGCCACTTTGTTTAGGTTGTGCGAAAGCCGATGAAAATAGGGAATCACCACCGTCTTTTGTTTTTCTTTATTCTTTTTTTTTACCCTGTTCACCCTTTGACGTCGGCTTCTGCTTCTTGACAAGATTCTCACTAATACTAGTGATGAGGTGTTTTGGGTACCCAGCTTGGTGAATGCGTTCAGTTTGCGCATCAAAGCTCTGTGCCATCTCATGCTCATAAGATTTTTCGAATTCTGCATTCAGGCATGTCGCAATGATTCTTCTCTTGATTAGCTTGGGATGTGCACTACTGAACGGCAGTAGCTCTTTGCACAATCCGGGGTTGTAGGACCAACAAACATGTCTGTCCTGCTTAAACACAACTCTCACGTCATGAAACTGCAGGCTGTTGTTGTGGGGAACTTCTTGTGCAAAAAGAAGCCCCTTAGATTCACTTCGTGGTTCTTGCCTCATGCCGTTTGGTTCATTTTGTGGTACAGTGATTGTCAGTGAAAGATAGAAAATTCTCAATGCTAATATCAGTGTAATGTGTTTTGGCAACAAGTGTTATCCTGATAAATTGCTTATTTTTAGAACCTGTATTCTTGGCATGGTGTGTTGTTGACGTTAACTCTGTCAATGCAGTGATGACCTGACTGTCACTAACCCCAAGCGGATTCAGACGGCCGTGGACAAGAATGCCTGCAACTGCTTGCTCCTCAAGGTCAACCAGATTGGCAGCGTCACTGAATCAATCAGGGCGTAAGTTTGAATGTATGCTCCTGTCTGTGTCTACCACCGGTATCTGTATATTTGTCCTCACCGTGACGGCTGTGTTTCGATCGAGCCGAAATGCAAGACACTGCAGGTGCTATGTGATGGCAGTGCACATTAAAGAATCCCAGTTAGTCGAAATTGATCTGGAACCCTCCATTACGGTGTCCCTTATAGCCCTGCATCACTTCCATATTTAAGTGAGAGGTGGCGCTGAGGAAATTGAGTGCAGTAGGGAAAGAAAAAAAGGGGCTCAGTACTACTGGGTAGCACTAAACACAGTGCGCCGGTGGCGAGGCAGTGACAGCAGCTCATGCTGCATGGGAGACTGCGTGCATTAACATGGCTTTGCTGTGGTCGATGATGTCTTGTACATCTCTGAAGTGTTGCCTCTCAAATAGTATTGACATATAAAAATGGCTGCATGTGTCACAAAATTGCGTGATTGGCCGAAAGAGGTCAAGTGGCCTTGTGACGTCATCTTAACCTGCCCACCATAGCGCTATGCATGAGCCTTACAGGAACTTGGGAAGAGCAACCTTGGTCTTGCAAGCACCACTGATCACTGTATTTAAAACTGCCACTTGCCAGGGCAGGGGCGCATCACTTAGTAATCGCTTCACCACTGTGCCGGTAGTGGTATGAGGACTCCCCGCAATCTGTGAATGCGATTGAGAGGACCGTGACGTCATCAGCATCCCGACCACCAGTGGACCAATCATAGGGCATTGCCAAATCTGGAAGTCTGAGGACCTCCAAGTTTTGGAAGTTGGCCCACCCCCGAAAATTCCTAAAGGACACCCAGATTTTGGCATTAAGGTGGATGTTAGTGGGTTTCAATGGGTGGCTTAAGTTGGATTAGTGGATCGGACTAGTATTATTTCATATAATAATTCAATGCAAGGTACTCGAACATTCTAGAAGGTTACAACTCGTGCATACCATATAGGGGCAATGAAACTGGTTCAGACCGGAGTTTTGGCGTGAAATTGCGAGAACAACATTAGGCACTCATTGTAGACACAATAGCAGGCAACCTAAATGCTATCGCATTTTCTTTAAGAGTACTCTTAAGAAGGCCCCCCAATTTTTTTTTCTTAGTTCTTTTGTTTCTGTAACGCTTGCAGATGATTGCGGATGTTTTTTTCCTGTTGTCAGCAGAAATGTTTACTGATCTTACACACAGCTGAGAACACTGATAGTGCAGTAGAGGTCAAGTGTGTTTTTGCTGCAGTTTATTGAGACAACTCAGCTTGACTTGCTGCCTATCCTAATGCTCATTCAGGTACCCTTTGCATCTGAATGCTTGTTGTGGTACTACTCTTTGGATAAAAATGCATTCTATATGCTGCCATAGAAACTCAACACTTGTGGCTGTACCATCTTATCAGATTATTGTTGTCAGGTGTTTTGCCTCTACTAAGTTGGTTGAACTGCCCTTGCTGCTTTGCTCATTTAGGCATCAGCTGGCCAAGAAGAATGGCTGGGGAACCATGGTGTCCCACCGCAGTGGTGAGACTGAAGACTCCACAATCGCAGACATCGTGGTTGGCCTGAGCACGGGACAGATCAAGACTGGTGCTCCGTGTCGCTCTGAGCGCCTCTGCAAGTATAACCAGCTGCTGCGCATCGAGGAGCAGCTTGGAGGCAATGCTGTCTACGCCGGCAAGAACTTCCGTCAGCCCCAGTAGATGGCGCTATCTGAAAACACTGCCAACTCCCTCTCCTGCTAGGCACCTACATAGAGGTTACCGTTGGCCCATCTAACAGCCTCCTTTCTTTACTCCCCGGTGTGAGTTTTCTTCTTCAAGACTTCTGCTAGTCACCAGAATAAAATTCCAGCTGTGCTGATCCTCTATGGTCATGTCAAGAAAGTTGTGCGTGAAAAGTCCAGGCTATTTAATTTTTGGTCAGATGGAATGCACCTGTTGCTTGGACATTATTGGCATTACATTGGTATAAGCTTCACAGGCAGCGATGTAGTGGACTGTCAAAGCAGTGCCACTCTCATCACATGTGACTGCTTAGCCAACACTGCAAAGTTCCTGTGTGGTGTGAATACTGGAAGCGTGTTTTTCTAGACATCCTGGTTTTCCGTATCTGTATGTGCGTGCATGTGTGTGTACAACACGGCCATTCTCATGTTCTTGTAGTGCTGAAACCAAACGTCCCAGGCCAGTGCAGCCATTTGTGCAAGTTGCGTGAATAAAAGTGGTCAACAAAGGCTGTTTTTTTGCTGTGTGTGCTAGTTCCCACTTTATTGGCTTTGGTAGTGAGTCAATGCTTCGTATTGCAGGAGAGTGGAATACCATTCAGACTTGATAGATTAGAAGTTCATCAGTCATTAACTAATAAGCATAGTTTAACACTCCACTGCTAACAATACTGTTTTAGTTCCATTTTCTACATTAAAAACCTTGGCCTTTGTTATTAGGACACCCGATATAAACAAACCTCTACAGACCCAGCCAGGCACATATACCAACTGCCCAGTGTGCCACTTATCACAATGTGACGGAAGCCTAAGGATTATGATGTATGCTAACTCTACACTGGTTTGACCTGGCAGCCGTCAACTTTCAATGTACAGCTGAACTGACACTGGAGGGTTAAGCTCGCGGTGGCTCATCAAGAAAGGGGTCAACAGCCCTTACTGCAGGGCATAGCCACTTTGTCATGGTGGTAAGTAACCAAAAGCGTGGACAATTGGCGCCATCTTGACGGAAGCAAGAACTGACACTTTTCAGCGATAGCTGTTGGAGCCATAGCCCCGGCTTTGCAGTGTGGTCGCGCCCACACGCAGGGAAGGGAGTGAGCGAAGCAAGAGGTGCCGTGGCGGAGGCCTCCGGAATGGTTTCGCCCACCTCGGGATCTTTAACGTGCGCAGACATCGCAGGGCACACGGGCGCCTCTTGCGGCCACCGGAGTTGCGAACGCATGCACGAACGGACAGGCAAGGAAGAGAGGCAGAATGAACGCGGAGCAGGAGAGGAGGGTACTGGCACGGCAAGAGCGGAGGGGGAGAGGCACGCCGCGCTAGATGCACAATTACGATAATTTTTGACAATTCGGAAAAAACCTCTTTCCCGTTATTTTTTTTTTTCAGAACAAAAACTAACGCACAGCTTCATTAAGCACATTTATTTTGCAGCTCATAAGTAAGTAAAGATATTTTTGCACCAAGACAAAAGCGCTGCAAAGCCTTTCCAGGAAAATATGGTGATATGCCTTGCATACAATACAATCAGTGCAAAGAATTGAATCGGTTGTCATTACTGGGTATGGAAATTGTCGCTTCAGCACCTTTTTACCACATTGAGGTTCGAGTACACGTAGAGGAGGTTTTGCACGCGCCCTCCCGCAAGCCTTTTGCGCAGCTTCGTATGCACATTGCCTTTTCACATAATGCAGACTATGGGGAATCCGAAACAGCCGAGATGCGACTGACTTGAGTGCCTGTTAATTGCTACGAAGACCTCGCCACTATGTGGACAGCTCCAGATGCTAAGCAGACTTAAAAAATCTCTTTTTAGGCCAAATTTTACAGTGCGTAGTGAGGTGACACAGTGCAGCAAAATTCCATTTAGTTGGACTCCTCCCGTCGAGTCTGATTGGCCACTATCCTACCCCCTCTAATGTTTGCCTTCAGTGGCATGCTGCTAAGTGCAATTGGACATCTGCTGAGGCAATTCTGCGAAAGGAGTTTGATTTGCCTTCGATGATTACTTTGATGCATTTACACTACTGAATGGTTTTACTCCAAGTCGAAGCTTCACACACGCGAAAACGGGCGGAGGTGGTTCGAGGGTTGCAGTGCTAAGGGAAGGGCGGTGGGGAATTAAGTGGCTGGTGCTTCTGGAAGGCCCAGGCTCCTCGCTTGTGCCGGATGCTTCACTTCAAGAAGCATCAGATTCGACGGAAGGGGGGAGGGGTACAGTGACTTTTTTTTCGCACTGAAAATATTGCAGCCATACGCGGCCCAAGAAAAGAAAACGGTGAAAATCCACGCCAAACACTGCTCAAGGTTTCTTTCGATTAGACAATCTCCTTGCTTTCGCTGGAAAGGGGGGGGGGGGGGCAGCAACCGGAATAGGGGTCCTGAGTGTATTACAGTGAAATCTGTTTATGGGACGCCTATACTGCCAGATATCGCGCGTAGCTCATCCAGGAGGTGAGTAGTGGGGTGCCTCGTCAGGAAAGCGTCCGCTCGGCGCGAATGCAGGGAACAAGGGTGCTGATGATGATAGTAGTCCCAAAGGGCTTCCGTTTGCGCCAGCAGACGACGTGTGTCGCGCTGGTTTTGAAAAGGCAACGCGGCATGCGAAGCATTCCGTGTATGATAGGGCGCCGATGCAGGTGACGCGCCACCTTTCGATGCTTCTCTATTTACCTGGGGTAATTGCTAGCACGAAACATGCGCCCTCTTCAAATAGGAAGTGTTCTGGGGCTAAATCGCAATGTTTTCAGAATAAAAAAAGGTTCGACAAAGCCATGTATAACAGCTAGCGCTGTAAAAAGGCTTAATAATCTGAACTCTTGCAAGTGGCGACGCAAACGCTTGCGCCTCGTTCTGCTTTCGTTAGGTCCTAAGACTTCTTTGCGATGCATAGTTGCATGCGGCGGTGCACGCTTTACAGGAGGAAGAAAGCCTTCGTTAGGCAATTCGCGACGTAACGGAAGCATCAATGCAGTGCAGTGCAGCATGACTGCATGCCTCGTGGAGTTTGTGCACGCTCAGACTCTCAAAGAAATTTAGACTTTTGCAAAATTTAAGCAGTATGGTTTGAATGCATCGGACATAACCGGCTTCGTCTCGCGTGTTTTAATGATTCGTTTATACACTCCACGGCTGTGGCTTTTAGAGAACGGTATCAATAATAAGCCTTTAACTCCATAATAAGCCAATAACTCCAGAAAGATTCCACAAATCATGCATTGTTGCATTGCACCTCTAAGTTTTTATTGCAGATTTAGACAAGTCTTCCCCCCTCCCCCCCTCCTATCTTGAGCTGTGTGAATCATCAAACTTGTTCTTGGCACTTTGTGGCCGCAGCTTCCTTTACACCGTGCAAGCCCATCATCGTCGTCAATAGTTTCAGGATTTTCAAAGCGCACTAGCTCCGATGCGTCAGTCGCAGCCCAGGTATATGCCAGAATATACGCCATCTGGCGGCAAGACATTCAACTGGAGTGGGTCCCACGTGGTTTGTTGAGTTCACAAAGCTCTGCAGATATTGCAACCCACTTGGCGACCCTACTCTCATCAGTGCCTCAATTCCTCAGCATGGATGATGCTACCCTCCTCCTCACAAGAAAGGAACACCTCCGGCGCCGCACGCGTGCTCTCATCCCTCCGTGGGCGATAAACCCCCCCTTCCCCCCCGTGGTTTTACCCGTGCAAAGGAGGTTGTGCTTCGGACAACCCGGGTCGGGGCTGCCCTCACTCCTGCCGTCACTCAGACGAGGCCTCACTTTCGCCACCTGCAGGGTGTCCTGTATGCAGCTAGCAAGATACTGAGGCTGATATTCACCACTTGTTGTGGGTTTGACCGGCGCTGAAGCCAACAAGAATTCGCCACCTGGCAGCAGCGGGTCGCTCGCAGGACAACCCGTCCTCACATATTGCCTGGACGCAGGGGCCACATCACCGCTCTCTCCTCGCCTTCATTAGATCAGACCACCTTTTCTCCTCCATTTAACACCCACCCCCTATTTTATTTCTACCTTCCCAACTCCCCTTATGCCCTGAGGCAATAAATAACGTTATCAAAAATAAAAACCGAGTAACAGCAGCAGGCATAATTCTTCATTGGTATCTCCCAAATGTTGGCCTCCCTCGGCAGCGCAGACGATGGGCAGGCGAACAACTCAAGTGGAGTGGGGCCACCTTGGCAGCTGACCCTTCCAGCGTGGTCCTAGCCCTTCTGCTTACATCTCTCACTACACACTTGTCGCAGGCACCGAAGACTAGAGGTGGAAAAGAGGGCCACACAAGAGACGACGTGGACAGCTCCACTCCGCGTTCTCCGCTGCCGATCTGAGAAAGGGTCGTGGTAGGCACCGAAAGAGGGCTCGAGAGGAGGTCCACCCGCTCCGGTGGGTGAGCAGAATAGTGAGCAACTGTATAGTACTCATTGCCAAGAGAACTTCCCTCCTGCTGGTAACCGTTGGAGGAGGAGGAGGGTATGGTGAGAGCGTAAGAATGTGCAGCCGGACAGGGGTTGCAACGGGAAACAGCCGAAAGGGGGTTATCCTGTATATGGAGGACGTTTTTTGTGGAAGGAGAGAGTGGCGAGAGCGGAGTGCTTATAACCGGAAGGTGTGGTAATTGACGGTACCATTCGGAGGGTGGTTACCGGTGAACGACGACGGCATGGCGAAAGCGGAAGAATGCGAAAGCAGGGAATGGCTGCCACGGAAAAATTGAGGGAGATCAATTCCTGAACAGCTGTCGTTGAATCTCGAGTTACACAATGGTAACCGTTCAGTAAGTTTTTTTTTTGTTTCACCATGTGACACAACAGTTCATTGTGCGAATATATATATATATATATATTATATATATATATATATATATATATATATATATATATATATATATATATATACACAACGTCTTCGGGACACACACACACACTCACAGACGTTTTTATTATTAAAAGCGTGTATCAACAGGAAAATGAGAGGACTGGAAATGCAGTTAGGAAGGTCATTTAGAACATATCTTACAGTGTCGCTCTCGGGAGAGCGCAGTGTGCAAGTCAAATGTATACAAACTTAAGAAAAAAGAACATATTCGCTAGTTCTTCCACAGTTCCCGCTCAAATCTGAGAGAGGGTGATTTAAATCACGCCAAAAGAAGACAGTAGCCGCTGAGCTGTAGTATAGATATAGGTAGGATAGGGGGGGGGGGGGATCAGTAGCGCAGAGATCGTCGACCAAGCGCTCATTCGATGTGGAACACTTCGTTGAAGTCCAGCTCCTCGCCGTCCTCGCAGGGCATGCTGTTCAGAGGCTTGGCTGGTATACCCCGCCTGCAGTGGTATATATACAACAGTAGATGCTGTATTCACATTGTCAGGAAAAGTATAACGCTAGGCTTGGAGAACTATGGCTAGCTGCGCACAGTAAACCGAAGCAAGTTTAGGAACAAATAACACGAAAAGACGCGTGACGTATCACGAAAAGGGCATGTCCAGTCTCTGTGCCTTTGTGTTAAACACACTCTGCGAACGAGCACTACGTCCGAACGTGCACTTGGCGCGTTCCTTTTGTTGCCATTTACGACGTAGGGCTGCTGATCGCGAGGTCGTGGGCTCGTATCCGGCTCGCGGTGGCAGTGGCGCCCTCACTACAGCACCTATTTCTTCCTTCACTTCCTTTTTCACCCCTTTCCTCACGGCGTGGTTGAGCTGTCCACTAAGAAAGTAAGACAGTTACTGCGGCTCATCTTTGCAACGTGGCACAGTAGAACATTAGAATATTATTTATTAATAATATTATCATATAATTAATATCATCGTCATTATCATCCGTTGCCAAACAACTATCAGGAAACGAGTTCTGATGTTCTACTGTGCCACACTATGTTACGTTGTATTACGCGAGGTTGGACATTCAGAGTTCGGACACGGTCTGTGATGCTGTATAGGAAAGTTCCGGACTCTCGAGATGACTTTTCACTTAAAATTTAGCAAAGCAATATTCTCCGAATACTTGAGGGACCCTCTCAAGAATCTTATCTCAGGAAGTTAATGAAAGGAAAAAAATTTTGGCCAGCTAAACGTTTTAAATATAGAAATGCAGTCTAGGGCTCGCGTTCCAAGTTACCGCAGAACAAAATGTAGCGCTGAGAGCTTGAAATATAAACGAGGGGATCCAGCAATAGAGTGCAGGCTGCTCTACTTTAGGCTGGTACATTATATTTAAGGAAAAAATGCAGCCGATAGACTCATCGAAAGGCAAATGGGCGGTATGTAACGAATGAGGTCCTGAAGTGCCAGTTGTGATAGATCATCAGTGCTGCTCATGCTTTAAATTATTGGTGCTTATTACAGCGTCACGTAGCGCCTAAAAATGAAACAAAACAAGTCATTGGTATAGTTTGCTTTATGCTGTAACAATCGCTTTTGGATGTGTACTGCATGGTTGCGAAAACTCCTCCTGCTACACCGCACAGTACTACGCTGCACTGTGTTGTCAACGCGCTGTTTTTTCGATGTTTATCGATGTGCTAATTTTTTACATTGATGTTTGCTCGCCATGCTGTTTTTTCTTTGGGTCGTTTTGCCGCTGTGCCGTTTTTTGCGTGATGTTCTGTAGCGTGCTGTTAGTAGTTTGCTGTTCATTAAAAGTGTGCCCTGTATGCCGCATTTATTTGCTAATGAACGCTATGGAAAAATGTACGTACCCCCTACTCTGGCAGCCAAAGAGTACATTTTGTTTTTATTTCACGTACCTCACATTTTTAAAACGCGCAGTCTGCTGATATCGACAGTTTACGCTCACAGGCGCCCTGTTTCTCAACGTCGAAACTGCGCAACGTTATAAAGCCGAGTCTCCCTACGAGACGAACCGCCAATAGGAATGTTCCGGGAGGAATTCAAGAACCCAAAGAGACCAGTTGTCCCGAGAGGTTTAATATTTCGATAATTATCACCATCCCCATCATCTTTATCAGCCTGGCTACGTCAACTGCAGTACAAATGTCTCCCTACGAGACGAACCGCCAATAGGAATGTTCCGGGAGGAATTCAAGAACCCAAAGAGACCAGTTGTCCCGAGAGGTTTAATATTTCGATAATTATCACCATCCCCATCATCTTTATCAGCCTGGCTACGTCAACTGCAGTACAAATGTCTCCCTACGAGACGAACCGCCAATAGGAATGTTCCGGGAGGAATTCAAGAACCCAAAGAGACCAGTTGTCCCGAGAGGTTTAATATTTCGATAATTATCACCATCCCCATCATCTTTATCAGCCTGGCTACGTCAACTGCAGTACAAATGTCTCCCTACGAGACGAACCGCCAATAGGAATGTTCCGGGAGGAATTCAAGAACCCAAAGAGACCAGTTGTCCCGAGAGGTTTAATATTTCGATAATTATCACCATCCCCATCATCTTTATCAGCCTGGCTACGTCAACTGCAGTACAAATGTCTCCCTACGAGACGAACCGCCAATAGGAATGTTCCGGGAGGAATTCAAGAACCCAAAGAGACCAGTTGTCCCGAGAGGTTTAATATTTCGATAATTATCACCATCCCCATCATCTTTATCAGCCTGGCTACGTCAACTGCAGTACAAATGTCTCCCTACGAGACGAACCGCCAATAGGAATGTTCCGGGAGGAATTCAAGAACCCAAAGAGACCAGTTGTCCCGAGAGGTTTAATATTTCGATAATCATCACCATCCCCATCATCATTATCAGCCTGGCTACGTCCACTGCAGGACAAATGTCTCCCATGTATCTCCAATCAACCCTGTCCTTTGCCAGCTGCGGCCACCGTATCCCCACAAACTTCTTAATCTCATCCGCCCACCTAACTTTCTGCAGCCCCCTGCTACGCTTGCCTTCTCTTGGAATCCATTCCGTTACCCAAGGAAACCACTTGTTGCTGTCGGGGTCCGCGCTGAATGTTGTGAGTTGTGCTAGAGTGAACTCTACAGTCGTGCTCTCTTTGGACATAATTATGAGCCGCTACGCGAGGAATACGCGCGGGTTTAAGACAGAAGTTGTTGACTACACTGTCGAACCCGGAACATACCCAACAATTCAGGACAAAAGCGTTTCTGAACGGGAAAGAGTTTATGAACGCAATTTTCATATATTGTAAGATTTCACTATAACAATCAATGTATCCGCAATCTTTCATTGGCAGCCTTGCATTTTTTGCTATTAACGTTTTTGCTATCAAGACCACTCCCTCTTGGTTTCCTATGGCAGTCTTAACTGCTTGATGCGAGCTGTGAAAAAACTTTAAAAGAAAGATTTTGCTACATATCGAAACAATGGGCCATTACATTCAATATGTCCATAAGAGTACCTTATTACAATTTTCTAATCTTCAAAATTTTTGTCCAATAATGTTGGACATGACCGAGCTAAAGAGTGCAATTTGTTTTATTTAGAAAGGTGAGTCGTACCGAATGAAGTCTTCATTCCATCCTACGTATTTTGCTGCTTGTACCGATTCAAGTTTCTTATGAATATTTTACTCCGCGTAATGGATGCACCTACCCCCCCCCCCAAAAAAATATATATATATATATATATATATATATATATATATATATATATATATATATATATATATATATATATATATTGCAGGGACTTTGTTTTGGGGAAAAAGTATGTTCATTACGCGGATAAATGCGATACACGGCTGCTTAGGTAGAAGTCCAGGTTACTCATGCCATCCAGGGGAGCTTGGAAGAGGAGCAAGAACCATGGACGAAAGTCCTCGATAAAATTCATCTAGGTTTTCGTGTGGTATTATGAGTGTGAATACGTTTCTTCCAAGGCAAATTCTTGTTTAGCACGACACATAAATGGGACAAGACAGGCGCTAACTCACAACTGTTTATTAGGAAACAACGCGCGTACATATAATAAACAGTTCCGGATAAACAGTTGTGAGTTAGCGCCGGTCTTGTCCCGTTTATGTGTCGCGTTAAAAAATAATTTCTCTTGGAAGAAGCATGAACCAACAAGCCCCCAAGCAAACGCTGCTGAAATACGCTTCTGCAGAGCATTGTACCCAGAGTTTTGCGGAAGTGTATCTTCAATTTATTTTTATTTTTTTCAGCCAGAGGTGGCTTATGGGGCGGCTACTGACCGTAGCAGCCGGCAGCGGTGCGCGTTGAGCCTCGGGGCCACCTTCGCGTGGTTTCTCATCTGACTGCTGCTCCAGAGACGCTCGGCCACGACCGCGGCGTTGGGCCTGCGTAACGTCCAGCCAGTCAGACAGTCAGTCAGTCAGCTAGCCAGTCAGCCGGCAAGCTAGTCTATGAGGCAAGATCTCATTTCCACCAAAATAGATGTTGGCGGTCCCATAGACGTTAATTCGTTTGGCAGATTAAATTGACTAGCGAGAAGTAAAACACACTTGTTTGGTTGCGCGCTAAGCTCTGTAATGGTGTACGAACAGCATAGTTTCGTTTTCGATTGCATTTTCGAGGCCTGAAGCCATTTGCCATCTTTGCTACTTTATGTGCAGTGCGACAGCGAAATACTGGGCTCAGCCAGGCATTCAACAAAGTCTTCATCAAAGGTTGGATCCTTGTATGACTTTCAAGAATTTCACGTGGCATTCAGAGCAACCAAGGCAGTCTTTTGCGTAGACTCATATCTGGCGTTCCTTTCACGAGAGGGGTACCTGCGTTTAATCGGACGGGTGGGCCTGTACCTCTGGTCGCAATCTTGGAAATTCGGACCACGCAATCTGTTTTCCCCTAGTATGCGCGCAAACCCCGAGCGTTGGTCACATATTGGGCGCTTTTGACAGCAGACCTATGTACGCAGGACTGTAGTAACCGATTTAGTTAGTTTAGATCGTTGTAGTGTTACTTAACTTGGTTTATAGCAAGAAACAAAAAGCAATCTAACTGTTCGTTACGAGGGGAGCAAGAGCTCGAAAACGCTTGCTCTTCGTTGGGGCTCTCTGCTCATTCTGACCCTTTTTTCTTGCCCCTCCAGACAGAGGAGCTCTCTGCTTACTTCGACCTTTGGCCCCCCTATCTCTCGTGTTTCCAGAGCCCCGTCGCTAGGTGTGAGCCGCCGCCACATGGCATGAACAAGTGAGACGTGTCTGGGTATCGTCTCGCGAAGCGTACTTGAGCAAATGACATACAATAGAGCCCACATGGTAAACATGTAAAGAAACTGAAATTTCAACAAGGACCCCATACTATGTGTTTGACCAGAGGCTGCGGACTTTGGGCGTCCCAGCAGAGAGGATATCGGCTCGAGTCTGTGGCCAGGCGCATTACTGGTGTACGTGTTCATGTATGTGCATTACTGATGTGTTTGTGTAGGTGTATCTTCACACCTCACAAGCTCCTTTCACCCCCTCCCCACCCCACCTCTGTAGAGTAGCAGGCCAGATAATAATAGTTAAGGCCGACCAATTTTCCTTTCTTTGCGTATAAACCTATTTTCTTTTTTTTTGTCTCACGTCAGATAGTATGCTCTGTATACCAGGTGGCCCAGCGCCCAGCTGAAGGAAATAAAGCTTTTAACAAATACTGAGTGTCCTAGCCCCAATGAAACTAATTGAGGGCTGTTGAGAGTCGCGTGAGCTAGTTTGCAGTATTTTATTCGTTCTCGAAAGTTAGTTATAATAGCAAAGACTGATTAACAAGATTTTCAGTTATCGGCTTCAGGAATAAAGGGTGAATTCAGAAGTTGTAGATCGTCTTGAAAGACAGTTGGCTGAAATGTTTCCACCAAGGAATTGTTTATTTAAAGTAGCTTTTTTAACCATCTTTAAAAGGTAACTCGCACAATATAAATGATTCCACATATGACAGCGGTGCTGCTTCAGCGTGCCAAACCGCGCCTCAGAGAATAAAATCCGCTTTTCTCTGGAGCGCTGTCCCCGACGGGCCTTTGCGTGTGCGAGTGGGCGAGAGAAATGCGCCAGCATCTGTCACGTGCCAGCTTTCTTTTAACGCCGGTTGATAAAGCTGTGTGAATGGTACATTCAACATTGGTGCAAACATTTCGGCCAGCTGTTTTTCAAGACGCTTTGCAACCCCTGAACTGACACTTCATTCCTGAAGCAGGTAGTTAAGAAGTTCGCGAATTAGTCAATACTATAATTAACAATACCATTTGTTGGGCGAGTTGGTGCTTACGATGATCCATAACAGCGCGACAGACGGCACAGAGCGCTCTGTGTTGTGTCCTCTCTTCTCTGTCCCGTCTGTCGCGCTGTTATGGATGATCAATTTCGATGGAGGCTAAATTCTAGAGGCCCGTGTACTGTGCGATGTCAATGCACGTTAAAGAACCACAGGTGGTCGAAATTTCCGGAGCCCTCCACTACGGCGTCGCTCATAGCCCGAGTTGCTTTGGGACGTAAAACCCCATAAAACTAAACCTAAACTATAATTAACTTTGGAGAACTTTGGAAAATACGGCGGACTAGGCTTTCAGTTGGTTGGTGGTGTACTGCGCCAGAGGGAGCCACTTTCGAGCTGGACGCAGGGAGGCAGGACTTACCATAGGTTGGCCATGAGGTTCGTGCGGTCCACGAATTCCCCCCACATGCAGGCTTCGCCCCCGACCACCAGGCGGCGCTGGCGCGAGCTGCCTGCGCGAGCAGAGCCGATGAGAATGTCGTGGTACGAAATAATGAGCAGGATGGACGAAAAGAGTACGGTAGCTGAGGTATTTCATAGTTATTTGCACAGAAATAGCGTTGACTCATAACGAAGGAAAGAAGAAAATAGAAAGCGAGCTATAGTAAGTATGCGGCAAATCAAACGAGAATGTGAAGTGTAAGGCCAAAGACGCAGAAGGCGTGTACTGATGCATTCGACTGCAAGGAAGCATACACCATGGAGCAGTACAGAATGGAGAAAGGGGAAATTATAATTCAAGGGGCAGTGACTGTTTTAAGCGAGATCAGATGAGGAGATCGCGAGATCAGCTAGGATTCGGAGTAATGAATAAACAGAAAAACTAGAGCCGACACTTAAGTTTCGCCTTAAGGGTATGGCGCGATAGCGCTAATTGGTTAATGCCCACATAAGCGCAACTGGTCATTCTCTTCTTTACATTCGTAGATCGCTGGCAGTCCTCGTGCCACTCCTCGCACGAGGACTGCCAGCAGTCCTGCAGCGGTTCAACGATGAGCCACTGCCCCAGCAGGTGGCTGTTTCAAACACAGCCACCGGTGGGTTTTGCGAGACCCAGGTTGGTCATCCCGGTCAACTCCTCGTGACCATTCATTAATTTAACTTCCACCTGTCACTGTGGGGAGAGAGAGAGAACAACCTTAATTTCCACCAGTAATGACGTTTCTCCCCGCCCCCGGCACGCAGGCCTGGGAGACGGGGAGTGTCACGTCCCCGGTTAGAGGCTGGCTGGCAGTCCTTGACTGGTAGCGGCCTCTTCCGCCAGATGGATGGTGTTGCGCTGGAGCTCAGGGTCCGGACTTCTTAGCAGGGTCTCCCAGGCTTCTCTACCATCAATAGTTTTGCCCGCCCCGGGAGAATTTGGGCACTCCCAAATTATGTGGTCGAGGGTCCCTCTCGCCCCACAGTGTGCATCGATCATGCGACCTCAGCTCTGGGCACACGTGGTAAGCCCATACCGGGTTCATCAATGTATTGGTTTGTAGCTGCCTCCACGCGACAGCTTCTCTGTTATTTATTGCTGTGTATGTGAATTGAGTGTGTGGCAAGAGATGGCGCCACCATCCCAGCGCCTGTGTGTGCGTGTATGAGTGCGTGGCACGAGACGGCGCCACCGTTGCAGAGCGCCCCCCAGCAAGTGCTGTGTGTGTGTACGGCCAGCGCCGGCCCTGTGTAACGTGTAACCCAGGAGAATAAAGATTGCTGTTACGTTATCCCAAAACACAACAACTGGCGACGAAGATGGGATAGCGGGGACCCGGACGCAAGCGAAGACATCGCATCGTGATGCACGCAGGCAAGTGAACTTGCGCCAGTAGCCAGTGAAGTGAAGCACGCTTCGTTCCCGCGCAAACATGGCGACGTTTGGTCGAGTCGAAGAATACGACAACAAAGAGCCGTGGTCGTCATACACGGAACGGCTGGATGCGTTCTTCAATGCAAATGGCATCGAAGACGACGATAAGAAAAAGTGGGTATTTTTGTCGACGGTCGGCACAAGCACGTACGCGACGCTCCGTAGTTTGCTAGCGCCCGAAAAGCCTAAAGAAAAGAAGTTTACTGAACTCATGGCTATTCTCAACAGCCACTTCAGCCCCGCTCCATCGGAAATAGCCGAAAGTTATCGCTTCCACACCAGAGTACAGCTCGAGAATGAAAGCGTCGCGGTGTTTGTCGCCGAGCTCCGGCAAATGGCGGAACACTGCAACTTCGGTACGGCGCTGAACCGCATGCTGAGAGACAGACTTGTGTGTGGAATTCGTGACAGAGCCGTGCAGCAACGGTTGTTAGTTGAGAAGAGCCTCACCCTAGATAAAGCGCTGGAGATTGCTAGAACGGCAGAGGCGGCGGAACTCAACGCAAACGAGCTGCGAAAGGGCCACGCGGACATACCGACTTCCCCGGTTCAAGAAGGCTCAGCGAATTATGTCAAGCACAAGAAAAAGCAGCACCTGCAAGGGCTCGGTGGCCAAAAAGGGCAAGACCCGAAGCCTAAAGGCAAAATCAAAACCGGACGCCAAGAGAAGTCCAGGCCGTGTGTACGCTGCGGATCCCGTGATCACAGGCCCCCGGAATGCAAGCACATCAACACAAGGTGTTACAAGTGCGACAAAGTAGGTCACCTGGCGAACTACTGTTTGTCTGGTGCTGAGAAAGGGAAGAAGTTGAGCGCAACTGCAGTGAATGCAGTACAGTCGACCGAGAAGCCACCTGAGTACTACCTGCATTCTTTGCGTGCACAGTCACCCCTGAAGCCAATCACAGTGACATTCATAGTCAATGGAGTGCCACTGGAAATGGAGTTGGATTCAGGTTCTCCCGTTTCGTTAATCTCAAAAGATACTTACCGGCAGCACCAAGGTGTTTTGCCGCAGCTTTCACGGACAGACATCAAGCTGAACTGCATACGTGGAACAATACCGGTGCAGGGAACGCTGGTGGTTGACGTATGTCTTGGCAAGACTACATGTCAGCAGACACTGCTTGTAGTAGCCTGCAAGAGCCCTAACCTGTGCGGCAGGGATTGGCTTACAGCATTTGACCTGCTACCACGCCAAGTAAATGCGACACAGCTCGAAAGCACCACTGAAGGGAAAGTGAAAGAAATGCTGCAGGAGTTTGAAGAGATCTTCAGACCAGGCTGCGGGACACTGAAAGGACCACAGGTGCATATCAACGTTCGACCGGATGCACAGCCACGATACTTCAGACCTCGCACGGTACCCTACGCACTTCGGGCCAAGGTTGAAAATGAACTTCAGCGTCTAGAACGTGAAAACATCATCACACCAGTGGACCATTCTGAGTGGGCTTCACCGATTGTACCAGTACTCAAAGCAGATGGCCAAAGTGTCAGGATTTGTGGAGACTATAAGATCGGTGTGAATCCAGCAGTGGTAACGACACAGTACCCATTGCCAAAAGTTGAAGACATATTCGCATCCTTGCAAGGCGGAGTCAAGTTTTCCAAGTTGGATTTCCGCGAAGCTTACAATCAGGTGCCTGTTGATGAAGAAACCAGTAAGCTACTGGTCATCAACACACACAAAGGTCTCTTTGCTTACAACCGTCTGGCATTTGGTGTTTCATCAGCACCTGCCCTCTTCCAGAGAAGAATGGAAGAAACCCTTCGTGACATCCCAGGCACATCAGTCTACTTAGACGATGTTTTGGTGACAGGAAGAACTGACGCAGAGCACCTTCAGAATCTGCGCAAAGTTCTGCAACGAGTCAAAGAGTCAGGGTTGAAGCTCAAACAGGAAAAGTGTGAGTTTTTCAAACCATCCCTCATTTACTTGGGCCACGAGATCAATGCCACTGGTCTTCAACCATCAAAGAAAAACACAGAAGCCATCATTGAAGCGCCCGAGCCCAAGGACGTTGGTGAGCTGAGATCCTTCATTGGACTCCTGTCATACTACGGAAAGTTTCTGCCGAACCTGTCCACACTACTAGCACCGTTGTATGCACTGCTTCACAAGAACAGTCACTGGAGGTGGACAGATGAAGAACGAAAAGCTTTTGTCAAAAGCAAGGAAGCCATCATGGAGGCAAAAGTGTTGGCACACTATGACCCATCTAAGGAGCTCGTGCTAGCCTGTGACGCTTCGCCGTATGGTGTAGGTGCGGTGCTTTCACATCGTGATAAAGGGGTTGAATTCCCACTAGCATTCGCATCTCGAACTCTCACACCTGCGGAGCGGAACTACTCACATCTGGAAAAGGAGGCACTAGCCATTATATTTGGTGTCACACGCTTCAGAGACTACTTGCTATGTCGCAGCTTTATCCTCATCACTGATCACAAGCCACTGGTCGGCATCTTCCGTGAAGATAAAGCAATTCCAGCCATGACTGCTTCACGTATCCAGCGTTGGGCACTCACACTTGGTGCCTACACGTATACTATTGAGCACCGACCTGGACGTCTCAATGGAAATGCAGATGCCATGAGCAGGCTACCACTGGCAGTGCTCTTTGCTGATCCACCTGAACCACCAGAGCTGGTGAATTCAGTCTCAAGCATGGAAAAACTGACAGTGTCAGTGAAGCAGCTTCAGCACTACACGAGTTGTGATCAAGCCCTAAGCCAAGTGCTGCGGTGGGTCAAGGACGGATGGCCACAAAGCACCCCGGACAAAGCCCTACAGCCATTCTGGCAAAGACGTGATGAGCTGAACACGTACAGAAATCTCTTGTACTGGGGTAACCGAATCGTGGTGCCTACTCCTGCCCAGAAGCATATCTTGGAACTGCTACATGAAACGCACCAGGGAGTGGTTGTCATGAAAGGCATGGCAAGGTCTTTGTTTTGGTGGCCTGGTATGGATGCTGAAATCGAAAAGTGCGCTCGACAGTGTACACAGTGTCTGCAGAATTCTCCAATGCCAGCAAAGTCTGAACCAGTGCCATGGCCTGAGCCGGGTGCATGCTGGGAACGTGTGCACCTGGACTATGCCGGACCATTTGAAGGTAAAATGCTCCTTGTACTTGTAGACGCCAAGTCAAAGTGGCTTGAAGTTATCATCGTGCCAAGTGCAACAGCGGAAAACACTGTAGAGCATTTGAGGGATATTTTTGCACGGTTTGGGCTGCCAAGGTGCATTGTAACAGACAATGGAACCCCATTTACTGGCCAAGCTTTCCAGGCATTCCTTTCGGAAAATGGCATTAAGCACCTACGGACAGCTCCTTTCCATCCAGCATCAAATGGTTTGGCTGAGAGAGCAGTTCGAACTGTAAAGGACGGCCTCAAGAAAACCACGGGTGGAGATCTCAAGCTCCGGCTAGCGAGATGGCTGCTTATGTACCGTAGAGCACCCCGCCCAAATGGAACGTCACCATCTGAGCTGATGTTGGCATACCCAATGAAAGCGAAGCTGGATCTTTGCATTCCTAGAAGGGAGAATGAGAGTGCACCCGAGCAGTTGCTGACAGAATCCAAGAGGCATTGCGGAGAGACGAAAAAGGGACCCAAATACAAGAAAGGTGACAAGGTTGCAGTTCGCAATTTCGGCAGAGGAGCTAAATGGTGGTTGGGCGAAGTTGATGAAACGAACGGAACTTCGATGGTAACGGTTTCAACCCCTCAAGGGAAAGTTCGCCGTCACAACAACCAAGTGAAAAAGCACTTGGCCACTCCAGCACCAAGTACAGCGGGTACACCTGCAAGCACCGAGGAAGACGTAGCCAGCACCGCAAGCACCTGGGAGGCTGCGGCGATGCCATCTGTGAGACGTTCAACTAGAACTGTTCGCAAGCCCCTACGTTACCGATAACCTTCTTAAGGAAGGAGGAGTGCTGTGTATGTGTATTGAGTGTGTGGCAAGAGATGGCGCCACCATCCCAGCGCCTGTGTGTGCGTGTATGAGTGCGTGGCACGAGACGGCGCCACCGCCGCAGAGCGCCCCCAGCAAGTGCTGTGTGTGTGTACGGCCAGCGCCGGCCCTGTGTAACGTGTAACCCAGGAGAATAAAGATTGCTGTTACGTTATCCCAAAACACAACATTTATTTTGGGTCTGATGGGGGTGCCAGCCTACGTCCCAATTTGTAATGGTCAACAATTTCCCCGTAATCTTGGAGGCACTCCTCATTCCCCAGTGCTCGGTGGGTTCTACGGCTACCCGGAAATAGAGAACTCGTGCTAGCTCGTGAGCCGCCTCGTTACCGGGGACGCAGGCGTGTGCGGGTGTCCAAATTAAATGAATTGTCCTATCCAGCGGTTGTTGGCTAAGGATCTTGGCCGTTTCCGGCGAGATCCTGCCTCTTCCAAAATCTTGAATGGCAGTTTTACTGTCGCTTACTACGAATTTCGCATTTGTTCCTACGCAGGCGAGCGCTATAGCAACTTCCTCCGCAGTCTCTGTGTTGCGCCCCCGGATGGCTGCCGCGGAGACTGGAGCCCCTTGGCCGTTGACAACCGAAGTTACTGCCCCTCCCGTCAAGCCACCCGCCGCATCAACATACGCTACATCAGCTTTCTCCATATTGCCGAATCTCAGCTCTATAGAGTCCCGGCTCTCTTGGCCCTGCGTTCTACGTTGAACTCTGGGTGCATGTTGTTCGGTATTGCATTGTCGCCGTTCGGCTCGTTATTGTCGCCATTTCTCTTCAACGCGGCAATGAGAGGCCTCCCGGGCAGATTAAATGAGCCAAGGGGGATAAATTTTACCATGGTCGCGGGCGATATAAATCTCTGGGTCAACCGAGGAATTAAGCGATGCACACACGGAAGAGCGGTTAATTACAGGCCGCCAACAGATATCATTGTCGAGTATGCAGCCGAAAGGGGGCTCGCGTGTTCGCCGAAAAAGTCAGAACTTTTTGTATATAACCCTAAACACCTCCGATGTAAAGAACGCGGGGATATTAAAATTAAGGTGGCGGACATGCGGGTGCCAAATGTGGATAAAATAGGGATCTTGGGTTTAATAATCCAATCCCACGTATACAACGGGGAGGCCCTTACAAAGTTCGAGCAATACGCGATGCAAACTCTAGGCCTTATAAGACGAATCGCGTTTAAATGTAGGTGATTGAAAGAGAGGAACTTGCTGAGGCTAATACAGGCGTGCGTAATTAAAATTAGTTACGCGACGTCCTACTTAGATAAAAAAGCCGGATAGACAGATAAAATAGATGCACTCATTCGCAAATGTGTTAAAAAGGCACTAGGGCCACCCATTGGTACCTAGACGGAGAGATTGCTTGGGTTAGGGCTACATAACACATGGATAGAACTAGTGGAGGCGGTGCGCGCCTCTCAAATTGAGAGACTCAGCACAACGGAAACAGGCAGGGTAATCCTAGCAAAAGTTGGAATAAATCCCGAAAGAGGGATTAAAATGAAAGTTGACATCGACAGGGAACGAAGGAACGCCTTGCTAGTCCCCCCTTGTCACGGTGGGAAGGTTGTGATTACGTCACAAGGTAGCGTGACCTAGGTGGCGGGTGGACCTCCCAGGCTGCATGCTTCTCTGGGGATTTTTCGTTCACGACGCTGGGTCTTCTGCTGAAAGGTACGTTTAACGCCATATCGCGTTAATAGGCCGATATGTCTCATGTGCTATGTCTGGTGAGTCCGAACAGACAAACATGTTTCATTATAATGTCGCAATATCCTGACATCTATAGTATCCGACGAATCCATGGGTCGCAGCATCCTTGGAATGGTATATATGTCTGAAGAGAGCACAATATATTTTGTTATAATGGCGCATTATCTACGGTTACCATGGTTCCAGATCCACTGCTCCATATTTGGCTACACTATTCAAAGGTCCATCCTATCAAAGAATCGTAGTATCCACATAGTAGGGCGTCTGAACAGACATTCGTATTTTGACGAGAATGCCGCGCAGTACCAGTAAGGCGTCGATGCCAGCATACGGAGTGGTGTGACGTACTTGTGAAGTTGTGCGGATCGCAGTCGTAGTATCTCTTCCACGAAGCGGCGTGGTTCAGCTGCCAGCAGCTCGCGAGGACCACCTGGTACCGACGGCTGGTGATGCTGGCCACGTAGTTCTGCCACGATCGACCTGCCTCGGAGGAGCGCCGGCTTTTTCTCACCATCACGAGCGTGCCCGAGGTAGGAAGCTGCGCGGTAACATTCCGTAAGGTATGACGGTCACAGTAAGGAAGACAAGAGCCGAGGAACTGCGAAATAAAATAAACGGTGAACTCAAGCGGGCAAAGTACGCCTACTACGAACACCTGTTTGCTGATATTGCTTCTCGGTGCCCCGACAAAACCTGGAAAGTGATAATGTTCTAGGTCGAGAAAGCAAAAAGTGTATTCCTGATTCTCTGACGCTGAATGGCGATGATTTACATGGCAATGCACTTGCGGACTCTTTCAACTATCATTTTATAAACATAGCCCCTCCAAAAAATTATCTTCCTGATGCATTAGACTTTAGGAGCATCGTTAACGAGACCATTTTTCTGTACCCAACAGATCAATCCGAAGTACATAGCACTTTTTTGAGCTTGAGCAATAGTAAAGCATTAGATATAGATAACGTACAGATTAAACCAGTTAAATAGGTTTTACCACTCATCACCACGGTACTTACACATAATTTTAATCTCATTCTGGGCTCGGGAACTTTTCCTGATGCAATGGAAAAGGCCAAAGTCTCTGTCATTTTCAAAGGCGGTGACCGAAACTCAGCCAACAATTATCGACCAATATCAGTGCTTCCAGTTTTTTCAAAGGGCATAGAAAAGATAATTTTCTCTCGCATAAATAAGTTCCTCGAAGATAGAAACATTATCACAAATTCACAGTTTGGTTCCCGGAAATACAGATCAACGGAGATAGCTCTGTTCACTCTAAAATAAAGTATTCTAGAAAATATTGAAAAACGGATGCTTACATTTGCAATATTTATTGATTACAGTAAGGCTTTCGACTCCCTCAATCACAGCATTCTTCTCACTAAGTTTGCAGGCTTATGGAATTCGTGGAAACTGCTTAACGCTTCTGAAATCTTACCTGCATGAAAGGCAACAGTGCGTACATATAACGGGTAACATATCATCAGCGTATTAGGTCCTCTTCTATATAATTTATATGTGAACGATATAGTAAACATAAATAAAACAGTTCAGTTCATTATGTATGCCGACGACAGCACAATGCTGATCTCTGGTTTCAATATTCAACATATGATAATAAAACGGAATCAGATGCTTGAACAGTTGTCTGCTTGGTCAAAGCAAAATCGAATAAATATAAACCCATCTAAGACAAAAGCTGTTATGTTTCATTCTAAAAATAAACCAGTTATAGCGAGTGATGTTATTACGTTAGAAGGTCAGGTAGTCGATATTTTCGATGATCATAAAATTCTTGGAGACCATTTTTCTTCGACATTAAGCTGCGACGTGCGCATAAATAACCTTTCCATAAAACTTTCCTCCGTCGCTGGTGTAGTATTAGGCTATCGTAGGTTGCTTCTATTATCAGTCAAGCTTCAAATATATAATGTCCTCTTTAACTCTCGCTTAACATATTGTTCTTTAGTTTGGAGCACAACCACGAGATCTAATTTAAGCAAGCTTGCAATTATTCAGAAGAAGATTGTCTGTTGCATCGTAAATATTGCACCTATGTCATCTTGTAAAGAATCCTTTTCCTCCCTTAACGTTATTCCCATAGATAACCTTTGCGACTTTCGTTTATTACAGGCAGCCTGCTACTCCTCCGCACAAATAAAAAGCACTATAGCTTTGTTGGCGTCTTTAAAACAGCGCATTACAAACTCAAACATCTACACAAGAAACACAGACAAATGGGCAATCCCGCGCTTTCGCACTTTCTATAAACATCAGTCTTTGGCCCATAACCTTCCTGTTGCGCTCAACAAATACTATCCTATTCATGAATACAGTGTCAAGCAGCTGCATTCCTATTTTTCTAATGTACGAATTCTACTGCTATTTTTGTTCTGTTAGCGATATTTCATATTTGATTGCACATTGATGTCATTACTCTTTTGTTGTTGTTTTGCTTTGTGTGAGATCTCTTTTTTGTCATATGCATCATGTATGCTAAATGCTGTGTGTTTGCTATATGGAAATAGTATAGATCAGTTTCATTCGTGAACTTTTTGGGTGAATGTTAATTTATCTATTTTTTGTAAACACACGCTACTGCCATGTATTGGGTCTCCTGGGCCTAGTCAAGCTCATAGCTTTTAGCTGAGGAGACCGTTCCAATTTCTGGAAAAAAATAAAATATGTATGCATGATGTCCGGAAAAGCACCTCTTTTGTTGGCATAAAACTATCTTAAAATTAAAAAAAAATATGGAGATGCCTAAGTCACCTTATGAGTGGAATGCGGTAGCATTAGATTTCACATTTGTTGCAGCTTCTGTTCCAATTTCTGTGTGTGTTTATGTCAACTTATTCGCCATTGTCAGTCCATTGGCCGCCATAATCGGGCCTGTAGCTGCAGTAGCAGTAGCAGGTATCCGTTATGCTGCGACGGTGCCGACGTTTGCTTATATCACATTTTTTTATTTTTTGTTTCATTTCGATCCTCTATCTGGGTTGCTGTCTAGAAACTAGGTAGCTCACAACCCGGTGGACAGGTAACGATGACGTCACGAGGTAACGTGACCTCCCTCGACCAATAATTAATATAATTGCTACCTGTCACGGTGGGCGGTTGGCTCACAATGCCAGCGCGTCAGCAGTCATACCCTACATTCGCAAACTGTCACATCGGACCAAGAAATGTGGGGCACATGCTGGCATTCGAGTAGTTTTTTCTGCGCCGAACAAGCTCTGTGCTTTGCGCCGGCGTGCCAACAATATCGAACCACTTTAGGCGGCCCATGCGACACCAACCATCAAGAATGCTATACTGACTGCCAGTGCGGTGTGGTGTACACGATGTGCCACTATTGTGTGGGAAAACAAATGTCGGGCAAACGGGCCGCGTCCTGAACACTGCACTAAGCGAACAAGCATAGACAGCAATCTAGCCGTGCGTTACAAGAATTTCCCTTAAAAAAACTGCACACCTTTTAATAAATACAAAACGAAAAAAGAAAGGGATGTCTTCGAAGCGTTAATCATTCAGCGGAGAGGCCAGAGTTTCGTCAGCAAGCCATCCGTTAGACTGCTTGACAAAGAAATGCATTATATCTCCGGTTGACCTTGGCAAAGCACCTGCAGATTGCACCTTCTCTATCAAGGTTGTCTATGATGTTTAGTCTTTTGTAGCGATAGCTACATTACGCTAGCATTTCGAGTCTTCATCGTGGCAGCGCCGCCACGTGGTCACGTGGTTGGTAACGTGGTGCGGAGCGCTGCTGCCGGCGGCGCGGAGCGCCGGCGAAACAGAGGGAGGGGGTTGTGGAGAGGGGGTGAGAATGAATAACGTCCACTGACGAAGATGAAGAAGGAACGCCCAGCGAAACGGTGCGGCGAAAGGCTGACATTGCAATTCGACTGAGCGAGTTCCACTCGGCCAATACGATGACGAAAGCTTCATGCGCAAACTAGCTGAAACCTACATAGGAGACACAGACAAAAGTCGGCTTCCCGATTATGAAGGAGCCCCGAACGAGGCCCTGGACGCGCCCATTACGGTAGCCGAGGTAAGGGCGGAAATAGTCAGACTGAAAACCAGATCGGCTCCTGGCCCAGACGGGATTACGAACACAATGTTAAGGAACCTCGACGACAACTCCATAAAGGCCCTCACAGATTACATGCAGAAGTGCTGGAGAAGGGCGAGATTCCCCCGCGATGGAAAACGGCCACCGTGGTCCTAATACCTATGCCCGGGAAGCAGTCGCAGATAGGGAACCTTCGACCTATATCCCTCACATCGTGCGTAGGAAAACTAATGGAGCATGTCGTCCAGACCAGAATATCGAACTACATGAAAAAGAATAGGAAGTGGCCAGATGAGATTTATGGGTTCCGACCCCATCTCAGCACACAAGACGTCATGCTGCGACTAAAACAGGATATCATTGTCTCCAGAACCATTTGATAATGTTAATTATGAGAACTCAGCCACGCCGGAGTAGGCTACAAAACCTATCGCTACATAAGAGACTTCCTCACAGATAGAACTGCGAGCATAAGCTTCCACGAGATTAAATCCGGGGAAATAAAGCTAGGAAGCAATAGGAAACCCCTCAAGGGTCGGTGCTATCACCCATTCTCTTTAACATGTCCATGAGAGAACTCCCGGCCGAACTTGAAAAAATTGGCAACCCAAACTTAGAATATAGCATGTATGCGGACGACATTAATCTATGGATCAACCGAGGAAGTGATGCAGAGATTAATCAAACCCTACAGGCAGCTGCCAATATAATTTCAACGTATGCAGAAGAACGGGGCTTAGAATGCTCACCCGAAAAATCTGAAATATTCATATATAACGATAAGGCTCTGAGGAACAAACCACCCTCGGAAATTCAGATTTCTGTAGGAGGAAAGGAGGTATCCAAAGTGGACACAATCGGAATCCTAGGCCTTCATATGCAGTCGAATGGGAGAAACACGATAACCATCAAAAAGCTTGAGAGCCACGTGATGCAGACCCTCAATCTCATCAAACGTGTCTCGAGCAAAAGAGGCGGTCTTAAAGAAAAAAACCTACTTAGGCTCATACACGCTTTCATAATAAGTAGAATCAGCTACGCCACGCCGTACCTAAATCTCAAAGCAGCAAAGAGGAACAAAATCGACGCTCTCATAAGGAAGTGCGTCAAGAAAGCTCTAGGCCTGCCCATGTGCACATCCTCAGAAAAACTCCTAGCACTGGGCATACACAACACGCTTACAGATCTCGCAGAAGCAGTCCAGACATCACAGCTAGAGAGACTCAGCACAACACATGCGGGAAGAGCCACACTAGCCAAAGTCGGACTCCAAACAGACAGGGGAGCTAGACAGAGGGAGGATATCGACATGGAGATTAGGAGCAATCTCAGGATTCCCTTCTTACCCAAGAACATGCACCCAGAAATAAACAACCCAGTCAAAAAAAACCATTGGATTCCAATTGGAAATTTCCAAATGTGTTTTCGACACCATTGGAAAATACCAATTGGACTATTCCAATTGGCCAAAACCAACTGGAATTTTCCAGTTGGCTGAAACCAATTGGACTATTCCAGTTAGGCAAAACCAATTGGACTATTCCAATTGGTAGACACCAACTGGTCCACTCTATGGAGGATACTCACTGGGCTGCTCTGATTGTCAGGCACCAGATGGCTATTAAACAGTCAGGAGGCAAGCAGTCTATTAACCGTAGCAGTTTATTATTGGTATTTGCATGAAAATACTTTCCCTACAATAATGCCCCATGGGCATGTAGGTGTAAGAATGAATAAATAAATAGTCCTGAAACAAATCTTGTTGCAGCTCCTAGCTGGAAGGCTCCATTTCTTTTGCCAGCTCCCTGCAATCAAATAGAAGCACGACACAGATTGCATTGCTGCAGAGAATCTACAGATCGAAAAGCAAATAACAAGGAATAAGATTTAATGTGTGAACAAACAAACGAAATCCATCAAGCTGCACACTAAGATGCTCTTTGTGGAATCAAGTTATGGATGAGCATTCAATGCAGTAACTGCGCGAGTTTTGATACAAGCAGTCACAACAGAAACAATAATTTGTGCGTCATGAAAACTGCAACATGGGAATGCTTGTTTTTATTCAGTTGTTGGCGATTCATAAAGCACCACAGGAACTTGCTATGTTTTATTTCGTAATTACACAATGCGATCAAATTAATAGCAAAATGCAATATACTGCATTCCAGGAGGAATGTCCTGCGCTGCAAACAGCACTTTTATAAATGTATACTCCTGAAGATTTGTATTATCCACACCATCAATGCTGAAAAAGTGCCTCAGCTGCAGCCATCCTCCACGAGCAGAAAAAAATATTCAATCATTTTAACTATTCTCATTATCAAACTACGTTCGTTCATTAATTGTTTTGCACACAAAGATGTGACCACGTGCTCTGCTTCCAAGCATAGATCGCGGACGTAGGCTCTATAACAGCTTCACAATTAATGCTTAACATTTGCATCAGGCAAACACATATCACACAAAGTTAACAGTGAAAAGTGCAGGTAATTACCTCCAAGCATGAGAATGCGGGCCGGATAAAAGTCTGCTTCTCCTTCGGCATCTGTCCACTTCACCTGATGATAGATTCGCGAATCAAAAGTCTTGGGCATTTTCAGGTGCAAAGTCCTTCACATCCGTGACGGGCACCACCGCACAGCTTATATTGTCTTTATATCTGACGTACGCAAAATCAGGCGCACTCGAAGACATCGCGCACACAGGTATCCTAGTACACCTAGAGCACTGTACTGCAGCGCAAGAACCACGCCACCACGAGTCCACGACCATGTCGACCACGCTGACTCGCTGACTGCGCGCGCCATGACACAAACACAGTTGTGGTGATACGAAACTGAGGAATCATTTTATTTTCCGAGAGTAAAACTTTTGAAAGTGATTAACAGCAACAAAATTTTGAATACATTTTTAAAATTAAGTATTGCGATATTGTTTATAAATTGTTAATATTTGACTATTTTGTGCAGTACTCTGCATTATGTGAAAATGTGGATAACATCGCTCACTAGCTGACTGGATCAGCTTGAACTGCAATATGGCGGTCTATGGAGTGAGGCTATGATGGAGCTGCCAGTTTCTGAAATATTGACTGTTTGTATATTTGTAAGAACAGGTGAAAATGCTTATGTCTCGCCAGTGCCGAGTTCATTCACAATTTAAACTCAATATTGCCGCAAATCTTTGTACTGAATGTTTGTTCTTTCATGAAAGCTGCTGGCGCACAAATTTATCTCAGTTTATCGCACCGAGGCGGAGCCTTTTCTGCGTTGTTCCAGACTTATGGTAAATTTGCACACCGTATCTCAGAAGTTCGCTATCAGCTTTAAATTGGGGCCGAGAACAGTGGGCACTCTTTCGGCGACCGCCGAGCATACTTGTTGCTTTCGTCGCCGCCAAGTAATTCGATCAGTTCATTGTGGGCACAAGTCAGCCGAAAGAGTTTCGTTCGGAAGCTATTTTCGCTCTTTCCGACCCGCTGGACTGCCATCATCACAACGTGACATCTGTTGGACCAGTACATTTGGGAGCAGGGAACCAATTGGGTAGTCCAGTTGGAACAAGGAAAAACAATTGAGCTGACCAGTTGGAATATAAGTCCAATTGGAAAGTTCAGTTGGACCCAACTGGAAGTACACAATCAAGTGGATGGTCCACTCGGAACTAAAGAAACCAATTGGGCTGTCCAGTTGGATTCATCAGTCCAACTGGCTGACCAGTTGGCTCCCAATGGGTCCAGTTGGCTGACCAGTTGGCTCCCAATGGGTCCAATGGGCTGAACATTTGGGTCCAATGGGTCCCATTGGCTGACCATTTGGGTCCAATGGGTCCCATTGGAAACTTCAATTGGACCCAATGGTTTTTTTTGACTGGGAAGGAAAGAAGACAAAAGCGGGCGGAGGTGATAGAACGCATCTACGGTGACAAGCCTCAGGAGGAGGTCGCCTACGTAGACGGCGATAAACATAGTCAGTACACGACCGTCGCGGTAGTGAACGGAGCGGATAGCCCCATCACGGTCGCAACTATCCTAGGGACAAACACCGAGACGGCGGAGGAGGTCGCAATAGCACTAGCTTGCGTCGGTTCCAAAGCTAAATACGTCATAAGCGACAGCAAAGCTGCAGTCCAAAATTTTAGTAGAGGGAGAGTCTCTCCCCTCGCCGTCAAAATTATAAGACAAGCGACATTGAATAGAACAATCAATATAATCTGGACCCCCGCGCACGAATCTGTCCGTGGCAACGAGGCGGCCCACGAGGTAGCTCGAGATCTCTACCACCGAGCTGCACAAGACGGGCCACCGTTCGCAGATCACGGGAGAAAAGGGAGACTAATCTCCTGTCAGGAAGTTACATAATATTATAGACAACATCGCAAGTACTTTCCCCCACTTAGCAAAGCACTCAACAATCAACAGGCGGTGGCGTGGAGGCGTCTACAAACAGATATCTACCCACACCCAATTCTAAGCAACCATATCATTCCAGAAATAGAGGACGATAAATGCAAGAAGTGCGGGGCGAGAGGGACCCTCGACCACATAATATGGGAGTGTAGCCAATCCCCAGGCAGGGCAAAGAACATTAATAGTAGAGACGCCTGGGAGACCTTGCTCCGGAGCACGGACCCTGAGCTCCAGCTCACCGCCGTCCGACTGGCTGAAGAGGCCGCCGGGATACAAGAGATCCTGGCCAGCATCTGACGCGACTACCCCATGCGGCCGGATCTCTCCTGATCCTCCTCCCTCAACTGAGGGTATGGGACAGGGGGGGGGTCTGGATGGGGTGGTCTCATTCTGTTGGACAATAAAGGTTTTTTCACTCACTCACTCACTCACTCACCAGAGCTAAACCAAAGCCATTTTTTGCTGTTTAGATGTCTTTCCAGCAGTATATGTTTCGCTTCCGGCAGAATGAAAACGGCTTGACTAGTCAGCGCATTGTGCCGTCGTGTTCTTTCTCGTCCCGTGCTTCTGCGCGTTTTTCCTTCTGAAGTGAAATTTAACTACGAAACGATTTTTTAACATGGAAGATAAATCCCCCATATAGTCAGATCACGCGCTGAGGAACATCTCAGACAGATATGAATGTTCTGCGTGCAGAAGAAGCAACTTGTCTTGTATCGAAAATTTATTTTTCATTTGCGTTCGTCTCAAACCTCGTCTCAGCTTTATGACGTCTTTTCTCGGTCCATGACGTCATGGAGTGATAAAGGCAGCTATTATTCAGATTCCATCAGAGTCATCAACAGCAAGTATCGGTGGGAGAAGGGCGGCAGGGAAAGCTTGGGTGCCGAGCAAGAGCAGGAAATAAGATGTCAATAGAAGTTAAATAAAATGTCAATGCAATGTCAATTAACTGTTTTTTGGTTGGTCGGATCCAGTATCGTGATTACAAACGGCACAGATGCATACTATCCGGCGAAGTATGAATGAATTAGAACAAGAGCACTGATGTCGGTGAGGGGACTTTTCCGATCGTTGATAACTCCGATTTTGCTCCGAAATTTTTTTGTCGCAGATTAATCTAAAAGTGGTGCCCTTTCATGCTGAAATGATTTTGAATGTACGGCGAAATGTGTTCCGGGGATTTTTTCAATTATACATTCACCCCACTCAGTGATAATACCTTCAATCCTTTGTCGATGGGATCCTCCCAGATGATTGGTTTCACACCGAGAGACCGAACAATATTGACGATCTTCTTGATGTAGAGTCGTTCCAGTCCTTCCAGGCTGGGCGTCCCTTGTGCCTTCATGAACTTCGCTATCCTCTTGCTGTCATTCCTGTCGAAATTAAAATGAATTAATGAGCGAGTTCAATGCGTAACGAAGGGCATTTTTCTTTTGTTCATTAGCGACCCAGCCAAAATTATTAACAAGAGAAACGGCCAAGAGCTACAGTGCGTTCGCAGAAACAAAATCACAAACAATTGCGTATTAAAAACGGCATCCTAGTGGGGCTGCAAAGCTTAACCAGCGTGTTAGAATTAGGGGTTAATAACAAAAAAGTTATGATTAAAGCAGTTTAATAGCTTTTATAAAGCGAGCTCGCCCCGTGTAATTTCGTCCAAATGCAGCCATATCTTACTACATGCGCACATATTTACCGAGCCGGAAACGCGCACGAATCGGGGAGCAACAGTAGCAATGAACCATGAACCTATGAATCTCACCATTTCCTAGCGGTCACCTATGCGGTTATACCAATATAGCATGATACAACTTCCTACCTAAAGAGTATATACTGCTCCTTCACGGAACCCGTTTATGAACGGGTTCCATGAAGATGGGGCGCTACATGCACGATTATTGGCGTACGCATACATACAAGGTGTTGCCGTTTGAATGTGACCCAGTAGTGTGAAATTCACTAGCGTGCAGAGAGCAAGTCTCCTAGTTTGTTTGAGCTGGAGAGACGCGGTTTTCAACTCTACGTGAGAGAAACAGTGTCAAATATATAGTGTACTTTACAGTTCTCACTTCTTAGGCGCTTAGGCGAAGGAATTAAGGACCCTACACTGGCTTCTATATGCCTGGTGACCCTCCGCCGCGGCGGAAAATATCGCGTATATCCTAGTCAGGCACCCTGTATACTACATTACATGCTCATCTGTATTTTACGATATTTAAAAAGAAAAAGAAACGCATCAATTCCGCAGCCTGAGCGCCGTAGGAAATTTTAGATCACTGATCTCCCTCGCAGTTACCATTTCAAGAAATGTGTCTGAGCAGCCTTCCAAGATAGTCGCTTTCTCTAATCAGCTTCCGGTTCTAGCTTCCAAATAATTCTCAAGCCTTTGGTGCTCCATCCTGAAAGTATGGTTTCTTACAATGATAGATGCCGCCGCGGTGGCTCAGTGGTTATGGCGTTCGGCTGCCGACCCGAAAGACGCGGGTTCGATCCCGGCCGCGGCGGCCGAATATCGATGGAGGCGAAGTGCTAGAGGCCCGTATACTGTGCGATGTCAGTGCACGGGCCTCAGGCGGCCGAAATTTCCGGAGTCCTTTTCTACGATGTCCCTCATGGCCTGAGTCACTTTGAGACATTAAAACCTCGTAAACATTACAGCGATAGCTCTTTCCGCGACGCTCCTCAAAACATGCGTCAAAACCGCAACTTTATTAGACCCCCTTTCAGAGCCCCTTTAAAATGATTCGATTACTGCCGGCAAACTGAACTTTAGCTCAGCTCTGAATTAATAATATAAAAAGTACGGTGCGTGGGTAATGTGACACTGCTATTTGGACATATATACCCTTTTCAAAAAGAGGTCGAAAGGAGCGCCATACCCCCCCCCCCCTCCACCGCTAAAAAAAAAAGACGATCAGTGCGATTGATGCGGAAAAGTATGCGTTAGAGTTAATCTTCAAAACGGACGGAGCAGCCGCTGCAGCTGAGGGGTTCAGACAGTGCAAGCGGGTGGCGAGATCCAGTCCCTCAATCCCCCTATGACACGCCATACCCCTGTTCCACTCTTCCGATCCAATCCAGCAACAACAATCGGAATCGCCGTACCCCACTGTTCTTCTCTCCCCCAGATGCCAACTCATATCCTTCCTTCGTTCACCCCTCTCACCCTCGACAGTGGAGAGGGCAATTTCACTCTCTCCACTTTGCTAACTCCCAGCTGAAAGAACATACGGACGGAAGGACAAATCTTTCAGACACTGGGTTTTAAAGCTATCATATTAAATCATTATAGCAGCAGACACAACACGTGCAACGAGCCATCAGCGCTAGCCGGGGGTTACCACTGCCACTGAACGCGTTTGCTACTGCCACAGAACCGCCATGAACGAACACAAAGTGCCGCAGTAGCCAGTGAATAATTGGACGGATTTGTGGCTTAGTTGAAGGGCAATCATGACATTACGGCCTGGGCAAGGCCTTCCGGATCCAATTTGGTTCCACAGGTTGACCTTCTCATACATAAAGTCCAGTGCAGAATGGCGCCGTAAGGTGTCCGTACCACAGCCCGTAGCCTTGTACTATTGCGATGGAAAGAAACGCGAACAACACGGCGTCTGCGCGCTCCGCTGTTCGAATTTCTTTTCATTGCGATTTTAACTGCGTGGTTAAGAAAAAGACGTTACAGTTGTCCTGAAGTGTGCCATTAAGGGCTCTAGCATTTTTTAAAAATAACATCTCAGTAAAAAATGTCATGAAAATAAATGCGAACGGCGGAGCCTATACGCGCTTCGCCCTGTTCGCATTTCCTGCTATCGCCACTGCAGAAGATACGTACTATTGGCCAACCTTCGTGCCGCCGGATGGGGCGCACAAATGGGACGACGACGACACTGACGAGGCGAATGGGGCGGAAGAAAGCAGCTACGGCTCGAGTTGCAAAATAAAAAAAATATGAGATCAGCCAAGTGCGGCCCGTATATTTATTTATTGAACACACCGCTGCCGGTCGGTCAGCTGGACCTGGCTGCAGCCTACTTTTGCCCCCAATGCAGGTGGCAACGTACAGCCAGCGACGATACGCTTTGGCCCCCGTTGCCAGGGGTTGCGTGCCGTCATCCCACCGGCCGGAGCATACGATTCTGACTGGACCCAATAGAATGCGCAATGACACCCTAAAGGGGCCGAAACTGCTGTCCAGATCCGCACCCGCCACCTGACCAGACCCGAGCGCAGTGCCTCGAGACACTGAGCCACGGTTCTGGCTGATTCAATATGGTTTTATCGGCGATATAAGTGTACTAGTTTCAACTATCGAGATGGCAAAAAATGTAGTGAGATCAGCCAAGTGCGGCCCGTTTATTTATTTATTGAACACACAGCTGCCGGTCGGTCAGCTGGACCTGGCTGCAGCCTACTTTTGCCCCCAATGCAGGCGGCAACGTACAGCCAGCGACGACACGCTTTTTCCCTCCGCTGCACGAGGAGGCAAGGGGGCATGCCGCCATCCCACCGGCCAGAGGGTGTGAACCTGATGGAAACCAAGAGGCTGCGCTATGCATCCACTGGGTACCGACAACTCCCACCAGATTACACACCCTCCGCCTGCCATAACCGAGCGTTGTGCCTCGAGACACTCAGCCACGATTCTGGCAGTTTCTTTGAACTGTCTAGATAAAAAAATTACAACCGCTTACCTTCAAGGTACTATGAGCGATTAGCGCCAGATGTTGACTCCATGGATGAAAGAACAAAATTTACCCTTTCACCTCCACTAGTGTGGTCTCCAGCCGCTGACTAATAGCATAGAGCTATCGGCTTCGTTTGAGTAACACGTGGTCCAGAGACTTTTGACCCTGACTGCTACATTGGAATGAGCAGCTGCTCCGGAACAGGGGCTCGGGTTGGGGAGGTGGAAAGGGGGCAGTGCCTCCCCAGTCGTCTACAACTAAAACGGCAACAGCCAGCCCCTACAGTGGTGGGTATGGAATTGCTCTTTTAGTGCTTTGCACGTGCTGCGAGGCGTGGTGTCAAATTCTTCATCACCACGTTCCGCACGCGGAGCGAGTTGTCTTCAATGGGCGCTACAAACGATTGAACGAATCCATAGGATAGGTGAAGTTTACTCCGCATAATCGCGTGGTTTAGGATGTCCGTTTCGAATTTGGTTGCCCTAAGTTCAGCTTCGTCGGAGGGTGAAGTCCAGTATGGAGTGGCTATACGGTGGCCGTGCTCATAGTCGCCAGCTTTGTGCACACCCTGTGAAAAGTTAAGAACCCGGGGGTGTCGCTTCTGAGCCACAGCGTGACTTGTAATGCATCCTTAATGATCAAAATCTCCTGAAGATGAGGAGATTTTCGGCACTGCCACCTTCAACGGGTATACGACTTCCAGGAATGCTGCAGGAGCACTACTACACGGCTTAGAAGCAAACCGCATGGGCTCTAAACTTTTGACAAAGGCTTACATGTGTGTACATTGGAATAAGCATCTGCTCCTGAACAGGGGCATGGAGGAGGGGGGGGGGGGGTTGTTGGAAAGGGGGTGGTGCCATCCCAGTCGTCTACAACTCATTGTGTATTGTCTCACTGCATTAATTATTTACAGCCCGTTCCATCTCCTGCTTAATAAACATGACGCCAGGCATCCCTATACTGAGGGTAAATTAAACGATGTCCTAGCAAAACAGATGTCATTATTAACATGAACGTCGTAAGAGCCCCCTTTATTTGCGCGATTTCATCTCGCACGTCACTACACAAACGCTTCAATTCTACGACGTTATTAATGAAAAGCATACTGTGGTTGAGCTAGTTGGCTTCATATAGTCAGCATTAAAGGTTTTCTTTCGAGTAATCTAAACCGATCATGTCCCAACAGAGGTCGCTGGTTGGCTGACCCCTGCCCATGAGCGCAATTAGCAGAATTGAAACAGACTGTGCGCGAACTTTTTAATGCAATCAATCACTTCTCGCGTATACACGCGTGTTTATTAAGCTGCCCATGTCAGTATAAGTTTTATATGCATTAAACAAATACATCTTTAAACAGTACAGACAAGAAAAGTATAAACGAATTCAATGAATATTTGAGCATGTATCATTGAATAAATAAAGAAACTCGAAGTTCTGCCCCTCCACCGCCTCACCCTCCCCCTTACTCAGAAAAGAAAATATGGACGGCGACGTCGCTGAATACAACGCGAAGCAGGGGAATTTAGGCGGATACTACCACAGTTGTAAAAAAAAAAAAACAGGTTTCGCCCGTCGCCCGTCTGAAGATACGTTAGCTATACAGTGTTCGCTTACCCCACTCCAGCAGTGCACGCCATTTAAGGCCTACCTGTTACCACGTGACCAGAGGTGGAACATTCTCTAGACTGACCACGAGAGTGCCCTTTGCCCGCCGCGGTGGCTCAGTGGTTAGGGAGCTCGGCTACTGATCCGGAGTTCCCGTGTTCGAACCCGACCGCGGCGGCTGCGTTTTTATGGAGGCAAAACGCTAAGGCGCCCGTGTGCTGTGCGATGTCAGTGCACGTTAAAGATCCCCAGGTGGTCGAAATTATTCCGGAGCCCTCCACTACGGCACCTCTATCTTCCTTTCTTCTTTCACTCCCTCCTTTATCCCTTCCCTTACGGCGCGGTTCAGGTGTCCAACGATATATGAGACAGATACTGCGCCATTTCCTTTCCCCAAAAAACCAATTAAAAAAAAGCTGGGGCCCCCAAGGGCTACGCTGCTTTCCGGCAACACTCGCAGCGGTAGTTTTCAACAAGCGACATGCGACGACTCACACACGATCGAGATTTATGTCGGAAAGTAAAACCGCCGTACAGCTACCCATATATATTTGAAAGGCAGCTCAGGCAGGCGCGTGCACGTGGCTCACGCACCAGCACTGCGAGTGGAACCCGTCCATGCCCAGGTGCAGATGCGTGTCCTTGAAGAGTCCCGCGACGCCTTCCAGCACGGAACGCATGAAGGCGAAGGTGCCCTCCCGGCTCGGATCCAGCACTCGACACGGAGTCAGGAATGGCTCGCCCCTTTCCTTGCTGCCGTAGCACAGCGTCAACAACTCTGCGGATAGCGCACGTGTGCGGTCCGCACATGTCGTACAGTAAAACAGAGAAGAATGCCCGGCTTTTTCTTCTGGGAAAGGAAACGGCGGAGGAATGAGAAGCAAAGCGACGGACACGTAGCGGCTGTTGAGGTACAGTGCCTGTCATACTTACAGGGAACACAGCAGCGCGTGGCTGCCACCGAAAAGCGCATGCGCAGTAAGCATGGCCGGCTGCTCTTTTCGCGCATGCGCCTGGTGACACCCATTCTCCCCGGCTCTCGGCGGCAGCCACGCGTTGCTGTGTTCCCTTTAAGTGTGACACATACTGTACAGTGCTCATCGTTGCCCTGCCACTATGAAAGCGCAAGGCAACGTGTGTTACGCACGCTGGGTGGTAGCGCACTCCCGGTAGATCGTCGCGGGCGATAACGCACAAGCAGACACAAGCACACTGCTCCAGCAGCGTGGAGATAACCGTGAGTCCAGGGCAAACGCGCGATCGTTGTCACGGTCACAGTGGCCCGCGGACGCTTGCTACTGGCCCGGGGGCAAGCAGCTGCGCTATCGTGCTTCGCCGGCCGGGCAAGTCGACTGCGCAGCCTCTTCGAATTAGCCGCTGAATGCGCTCATGTGTTGAAATCATCAGGCGTTTACTCTCATTGAAATACATGCAGTTCTGACGGGACTGATGCGCCTGCTCAAATTAACGCCCTGTCATTGTATGGCGTAAAGTAATTAAGCACACTCTCACCAACGATGTACTTGAAATAGTGACTTCTAGCGCATGTTTCTGTGTTCCAAAGCGGCTTTAGAAAATGAGTCTCTATGTCACGCAGTTGGTTACAGCCATCCATAACTTTACTGTCTTATTAGATAAATCAGAGCAATTAGAGGAATTTATTTTTAGATTTCAGCGAAGCATTCGAGAAGTTTTCATATACACCTCTTGCCAAGCTCAGATTGATGTATCTTTAGCCCTAGTACACTGGGTTGCTTTGTACCTTAAGAATCGAACCCAGTTTGCGGATATAGTTGGTTTCTGCTACCACTTCCAGTCACCTCTGGCATCCCTTTGAGAAGCGTACTGAGTGCACTGCTGTTTTTAGTTTATGTTAATGATATAGTTTGTTCCATTGATCAAAGTGCCAAATTTGCCGAAGACTGCAGGCTTTAATTCTCTCATTAAACCCAAACTTGAGTATTGGTGGCACTGGGTGGCAGGAACAGAGCGTGTGGCATCCATACAAGTGTTTACCTATATATATACATATATGTGTGTACATGCATATAGGTGTTACGGGCACATTGCCTGTGCCCCGTAAAGAAAAAAATAGATAACGGAAATTGAAGATGAGCAATGAGGGGACGTGCGATTCATTTACAATAAATTCAAGAGGTCTGATTCCCAATCTGCCTTAACGACCACCAGCCGAATAAAACCATTTCATATAAGGTTAAAATCGCTTGATTAATTTTTCTCCACTGACTCCTTGATGGGAAGTTGGGAATTTCCCCTTCATCTCCTGTCACACCATCAACGACATGAAACATCCGTCGCCAACATATCCACGCTTTAGCACCACATTAATCGAAAACAAACTTGAAATTTCCCGCGTACCTTAGATGAGTAGAATTTATTACTTGAAGCGATTATACGCAGTGATAATTTCAAGAAGTGCAAGCACACACGCACACATTTATATATCACGGATGCTCCCCATTCTCGCAAGGCGTCCTGTAGCCACTCTATTTTTCGTTTTCATGATTCTACATGCTGTGCACTTCGAGCGCAGTTTAAAAGCCTTCGAGAGGCTCTGGGATGTACTTACATGGAAGCTCCGAGTTGGAGATGGGCATTCTATCCCACCTGCTGGAGATTCGGAGCTCCAACAAGACCTTGGGTCGATAAAGTATAGCTATTCCGTTTTGAATGCATTCTAACTTTTGTTTCTTTTTCGTTCACTGTCTAGGCTGAAACCACCCCATGATCCCGGCCTCCCTCGGCTTCAGCCTTTGACGAGGAGTGTCTGTGGGATATTGCGTCGCGTGAGATAATCACTAAAGGAGGGAGAAAAAATGAGGGCTTGCTTACCGGGGAACGCCCTGCCCATAGCCCACGCGTGTTCCGGAGAAGGCACTTCCGGGACGACGCGTACCCCGCGAAGCCGCGCGTACTCGATCACATCCTCGACGTCTTCCGGGTGGTACACGTGCCGAGGGGAGTACGCCGCCTGCGTGGCACGGCGCGAGGGGTTACTTTCACGCACGGTCGCAGCCACGTAGTGCAAAAAACAAACAACGGTTGTCCGCGCTGTGCTTGCCTGCGCTCCGCCGAACTTCTTTTTTTTTTTCAAATTTTACGCTTTCGCCTTTTATCCTTCGTGAAGAAAAGAAAAGGAATGATGGCAGGAAAGATGGGAGCAAGTAATCGAGAAAGCAAGAAAGGATAGAGAAAGGCGAAAGTCGGAAATGAGGCGAGGAAGAAAGCGACAAGGAAAAAAATTCGCAGGCGATCATACGAGGTGAGGCGACAAATCTGCGGTAGCAGTATTAGTTGCATGTACCTTTCGCTGCTACAAGGATCGCCTTCCCGTAGTGGCTTTGAAATTGTATTTCGCCGTCGCTTTTATGTAAAGAATGCATCCGCGTGGGCTTCTCCCGGGTGGAGACATCTTGAGGGTGAAAGTGGGTGGATGGGTGGTGGGTAGGGCCTTCTGGACAGTGGGGATGGGCTTCGGTAGAGTGTAGCTGGTCGGTAGCGGCTTCTGGACGGGGAAGGTGGACGGGGGGTGTCTTCTGGAGGGTGCAGGCGGTTGGTTAATGGCGGGGGAAGGTTCTGGCCGGTGTAGGCGGGTTGGGTTTGGTTTGATTTGGTGGTGGGCGGTATATTCTGGAGGATGGAGATTGATGGAGGGGTATATAGTAGGCGGAGGCCTTTTGGAGGGTGGCGGCGTCACACAACATAATACGGACAGATTTTCAGCAAGCGATGGTAGTAACACTAACGCGCTAAAAACAGAGAAAAAAATAAGGGGGTGCAGAAGCGATCATGCGATGTGGTAAATCTGCGTAAGCAATATTGCTTATTTGTTTCCCTTTTAAATTGATCGCCCTCCTATCGCGTCCTAGAATTCACTGTGGGCTTCTGAAGGGTGGTTGGTGGGTGGAGGCTTGTACACTCTAAACACGAATACGCCTGTATGTGGGAGTAAAAAGGGAGTAAGCTGTCCTCTAGCATGCACTCTTTTATAAAAGGGCGTGCGCTAGAGGAATGATTAGTCCCTTTCTACTCCTTTCTGTTTAGAGTGGAGGTGGGAGGCGTTTTTTTCCCCATGGGTGCTCTGGAGGAGGCATTTGAGGAGGGAGGTCCACATTTATTGGAGTCCCGGTAGCCGCGGCTGGTGAGCTGGCGGAGCGGGCTGCTGAGGTTACTGGCCAGGCCGGCTGCCGAGAGCGTTCTGTGTTGCACGAGCGAGAGCTGCTCTTCATCAGCGCCGCTGGCGATGCCAGCGCCGCCACTTTCTGGGCCCCGAGGCTGCTCGGAAGGTATCTCGACCTGCTCCGAACCGCTTGGGGCTGCGGGGGAGGCTTTACTATGCACACACAGACCACGGAGTTTGCGTCGAAAGAGGAAAATACTGCTAACGTTGTGAAACGAAATGAAGTGGTACGGGATGTGGAGTTTAGAGTCCCGAAGTTGCCAGCGGCCATGATAGAGGGCGCAGCGGAGGGTTTCAGATTTATTCAGAACCACGAGGCGCTATTTAACATGAATTCAAATATCGCTAAGCCCATGGGTTTCTTTCGCATGCGAAATGCGGCTGCCACAGCCGGCATTATGTCCCGAATAATTGGACTCTGCACCTGAACTCTAAAAACTCTGAGTCACCGCGGAGGGTAGAATGAATGTAAGAATAGAGAAAGACAGAAGGATGAAAGGAAAAATTAGGGAAGCGAAAAAAGAAGTAAATGAAGGGAAAAAGGAAATAAGGAAATAAGAAGCAACTTTGCATATATGCCAGACTTGAAAAGCATGGGATTCTGAGCAAAAGAAATGATTGGACAGAATTTTACGGCTTAATTTTTTCTGTGCATCCCTTTCCTTCTTGTATACACTCCACCTTTTCGACATATAGTTCGACGAGCTTGCCCGACCTTCAGTTTTGTAGAAGCAGCTCCGTCGATGGGGCGCCTCTAGTGATTCGAGCACAAGTGGAGAGGGAAATCAAGAGGGAGAGAAAGTGGTTGACGTGACGAGGGTTTCCTTTCTTCTTGCAGCTTCTTGCGGCTCTGCCTCGGGTTTTAGGACACATTGTAATGATTGACCGCGAGCAAAAAATCTACGAAAAATCCCCACAGAAGCAACCTAGGAGGCAGACGGGCCACCTAGGTCACGTGACCTTGTGGCGTTAACACAACTTGCCCACCGGATTGTGAGAAAACTGTCAAGCGTGGCAGGTGGCTGTTAAACTAATGATTGGTCGCTCGGGAAGAGCAACCTGGGCTACACAAGGTCCGCTGCTGGGAGCGCCTGCCATCGCAGGGCAGTTGCGCATCGCTTACCGCTGCACCAATGCGCCAGGAAGGGTATGAGGACTGCCAGGGATCTACGAACTGCAAAGTCGAGAATGACAAATTCCTCATGTATGGACACTAATTAACCCATTACGCTATCGCGTCATACCCTTAAGGCAGAGCTTAAGTGTCCCCTCCTATTTTTCGGAGTCACTGCCCTACTTTTAAAAAGGCCTTCAATCCTCCCGCCAACAGATCATCAAAGCCACGTACAGCACTTATACCCGCGGACAGCTTTTTGTGGCTATGCTGCGGAAGCTACGGGCACGAGCCGGCAGCTGGAACGCCTATCTCTCTCTCCCTCGGGAGAGAGTGATAAGAGCGCGCTTGTGAAAACCTTGCTCCTCGCCCGCGTAGGTTCCACTGCCAAGCCAGAAAAAGCTGTCCGCGAGTTTAGTGAGGGTAGCCTTAACAAAGTGCTTGTTCAAAACTGTTACAGGAAACAGCGGTGCGCGGCGCATGCCAACACTTCAGCCACTACTTGCGCTCACCATGGTCATGTTAGGAACGCTGACCACATCAAGCGGCCACGACTGGTCGTCCACGATGTGCCAGTGGAAGACGTTCATCTTGTTATAAGCCATGGCGTCCTGCAGTGGTCGCAGAACGAACATGCATGCACGCATTGCATTCGGTTATAAGACATGGTGAGCTGCTGGCTTGCAAAACAGACAAAAAAAAAACACGAAACACAAACTTCTAAGAAATTATTAAGTGTTTGTAACGAGAACACGGCAGGCTTTAGATTTGGAGACGCGCTGCCCCGAAGTTTCATTATGTTTTTCTTTCCGACAGTGCAGCTTCTTTTCCATTGACGCGGAGTATCTTTCGTTGTGGGCACAGGTTCACCCGATAACACTCTGCTTTGAAGACTTCGCCCGCTTGCCTATGTGCCTGCCTATCGTTGCCACCATGCTGCAACGCGTGCTGTTTCGAAATACGCCAAGCAATAAACAAGAAGAGAAAAACTAAGGAAATCATAATTTGCACGCATTCATTTCTTGAGTGGTATTTGCGCCGTCACGCCGTGGCCAAACTGAATGGACAAAAAGAAAACGCACATAAATGTATCGCTAAAAGGTACTTGTCTGGGCTAGGCGGTACATTTCGCGGAAAAGGTAATCAACGATACAATGCCACGCGTTGATTGTGCTTAGGTTCTCCTATTTATTGCGCCATCGTGGTAATGAAATCATCAGTCGTAAGAAAACACAAAGTTGAATGAGAAAATTTCGCTCTGTTGAGGGACTGTCTTATAGGAGGTGACAGATAATTCATTTAACCATTGTTTGGTACGAAGACAGCTCCGTACTATTGATTCCTCCGCAAACTAAACATGGTCTTTTTTCCAAGCGACAGACATTGCTGTAGATATCAAGTGTCTTTGGAACAGAATGTTCCAATCAAATATGATTACTATACAACTAACAGAATTAATGTTCCCAACATTAAACCTGTGGTATGATATTTTTCTCCTTGTAGTTAATAAACACTTCGTTATTCGCAAAAATGGGCAACAATTCCACAAACCAGCCATTTGTTTTTTTGTGTGTGTAAATTATGCCTTAATTTTCTCTTCGCAAAGAATCAAGTGGTGTCACTGAGAGGGTTGCTTGTTATGGTTCATTTATTTTTATTTATTTATTTTTTAACAGACATGCAACGCCTACTACAGGGGCGGAGGGTAAATGCTACGGTGCCGGACGCGGCCTCTGTCAGTCTGCAGTACAGCGTAGCGCGCGTACAGAACTGAAAATCGCGAAACACACTTGAAAGTACAATAAATGGATTGTTTGAATGCAACAAGAAACAAGAACCTGAATATCTCTTTGAACATACATTTTTTTGCAACGCACAGATGTTTTTATACAGAAATATGCGAGAAATGTGAGGAAACTAGCATGAACAGTTTAGGACAGCTTTAGATCTACGACCCATAGGATGCGAACACAGCACGCAGTATCGGGAACAATGTTGCACGAGCATGGCTACTTGGTTTGTCTTTGGACAGAACCAGTAGGTAAACGGATAGCCGTGCAAGTCTGTGATGCAGATGGCTCATCCCATCTACCCAACGCAAAAAAAAAAAATCGGGAGCTGAAAAGGGGAGGTCTTTCAGTTGCACGTATAGTCACGCACGTGAATACAAAGGGCAATCATGCGAGAAAGGAGACCCACCAGGTTTTGCTTGATGACGCTCACGGGAAGGAAGTGCCTCGCAGTGTCCAGCAGGACTCCCCTGTACGAGAATCTGGGAAAGTCCTTCACGACGCCGGCTGGAACGACGTGCTTTCGAAGGAAGAAAAGAAAACCAATCACCCCCAACGACACCCCTGCACATGGCCAAGAACTGTCTACGTTTTTTTAATGTCCACCTAATGCCGAAGAGCAAGGGCCAATGGGAGCTTTAATGAATTGAACAGAAGATTTAGACGGCGTGTAAAAACCGCCGACAATATACTCTGTGTTAGCGAGAGGGTTTAAGAAGAGAAAGACATCAGCAGAAGAACGCAGAAAAGAGGTAAATAAAGTTAAGGAGGAGAATAGGGTGTGGACATAGATCGCCGGAGGATAATTTAAGCGGGGATACAAAATACTTCGAAAAAAAAAACATTTTGTGAAGAAGGAGACGGTCATTAGCCTAGCAGCACTGCCGTCGCTCAGAGCGAGAGTCTGCTGACTCTGACAGACCAGAGACTGTTTCGCCGCCGCCAAAGCGCTGACCTAAGCCCCCGTCAGAATATTAATGCTGGAGAAGCGCATTTTTTCAACGAAAAGTTGTTTACATATGAACGCATTTTTTTCCGCGTGTCGTAAAATTGCACCATAACAGTGAACGTATCCGCAGATCCTTCCTCGAGAAGCTTACAGTTTTCTGCTATTTATTGTCAAAAACGCACCCCATTGGTTTTCTATGAGGACAAACTTTTGAAAACAAGATTTGCTAAGCGTATGAAGGTTAGACCATTCCCATCAATATGTTCATAACAGTATCTTAAAATATTCCACAGTTGCCTCACAAATAAAAGTTAAGTGCAAGGAACCTGAACTTGAAGTTTCGCAGGAGTCCGATGCACTGCATATATGCAAACAAACAAACAAACAAACAAACAAACAAACAAACAAACAAACAAACAAGAAAGCCCAATGAAAGCCGCTGTTCAGAAGGACAGGGAGAGTTACAGTGTGTAGCATTTGTGTAAGGGTCCTCATTTCGAGCTAGTAACGTGCGCGCTCTACATAAGCTTGTCCAAAGTGGTGCACATACCTGTTCGTGAATGCGGCATTCAGACGAAGTAGATGGTACAGAGAGATTCCAAATGGCAAGGAAGTCGGTGCGCAAGTCTTGTTTTACTTGCTTGCATGGATGCAGACGCCACAGAATAGCACATAACTACAGCAGGGTGAAGGACGAACTTGTACTGAAGCTAAGTGTTGACATCCCTAACTGCTTGCTTTGCCAACATTAATTGTGTTCTGTCTGCACTTGCATTGTTGCAATGGCGCTAACAAAATTGACTTACGTATTGTGTGATAGGGTCCAGATGAACCAGCTGGCTGAACGTTTCCAGTCCTGTTCGGAGCAGAAGTGCGTGTTAAATCGAGTTGCCAACGTGTAAGTCTTGTCATTTATGCAGGTTAAATGAAATTCTTTATAAAACAAGTTTTTCAGTTATAAGCAGTCGCGGGAACGCGAGCCATTCTGTGAGAATAAAAATTTATGGTATGTAAAAAAGCGCCCGATTCACTGCTTTCTTTGGGAAACCTTCCATGGACGATAGGTTCTAAAACTGGGCGAGCTGCGAGTATTTAGTGTTATAACCACTAGTATAGTAATCTTTTAACTTTCATTCTAGTAGATATAAGCGACATCGGATAAAAATACGCCATCGAATGAGCATAACTGCGCACCAGTTCTGCTGCATCGACTCAACCTGACACTGAGACATACAAAAATGAAGACCGCTGAGTACTCTCGCGGTAACCTCTGAACCATGGCACGGTGAAATACGAAAGATCATCGAATTTTCTGGCTCGGTTTGGTTTATGGTGGTTTAACGTCCCGAAGCGACTCAGGCTATGAGAGATGCCATAGTAGAAGGCCCCGGATAACTTCGACCGGCTGGGGTTTTTTAACGTGCGCTGACATCGAACAGTACACGGGCCTCTAGAACTTCGCCTCCATTCAAACGCGACCGCCGCGGCCGGGATCGAACCCGCGTATTTCGGGTCGGCAGCCGAGCGCCATAACCACTTAGCCACCGCGGCGGCCGGTGGGCGAGTTGATTCAGTTGGTTCATAACTTCCGTCCAGTATCCATCTCGTGCGTCTCATTTCAAACAATCATTTCTCTCTTAAAAAAGTTTCTGTGGGAAGCTTTTTTTTTTTTGTAGCCGTATGGCGGCGCTCGGGTGGATGCCAGTGAGTAATTACTCCCTTATTACAAATCCACTCCACCTTGGGAGTTCCCCTAAACATTTTTTTTATTTTTTTATTTATACAAGTATACTTGCAGCACCACAAGGGCATTAGTGCAGGGGGGACAATCATTTTTATTGTTCATTGTTTATTGTTCATTGTAATCATTGTATTGTTCATTTCGAAAGTTTCTCGAATCCTAAGTGAGTTTAAATACTCTAATCCTTTCTTCTCCATGCTCTTCTTACCGCGCAAGGCACCCCAGACAGTTTCGGAGGCCAAAACGCCGTCACCTTGGTCGGGTATCTTCAGCGTATCTGTGGGCGCAAAGACACACTTGTTACAGAGCACGCGTTTGCATCGCTCAAATTGTGAAGTAAACGCGGCAGGTGTTTGCATTATTGCTAAAACATCCAGACAGGGCTCCTGCTATACCATCTCTTGGTGTTTCGGCCAAGGGACCCGCCTTCGTCGAGGGAAACTAGAAGCTCCCTCCCCCCCCCATCCCCCCCCCCAAAAAAAAAAATCCTGAAATTAAAAAAAAGCGCTTTTCCTGTCACTCTTCTGTCGCTTTTGTTTCACTATTTGCGCTCCCACAATTTTCAAAAGTTTGGAAAAAATGATTTTCCAGATATCGATCAGTGTCAGAAGCCCTTCGTTAATAACCATCCCAATTGACCGCAAGGGCAAAATTTTACTGAGCAGTGTTGCTTTTTGCTGTTCAGCGAAGCTGTAAATAATAGCTTTTTAAATATTTGGTGCCTTACAAATGTTACGGCGAGCATACCAGTGCGCGTTAAAAGCATAACAGTTTCACCTAAATGCGGCTGCCCTGCACAGGTATACCATTACCGCGGTGAACCACGTATTAGAAGATCATTTCGTTTTCGGGTTTTATTTCGGACAATTATTTGCAGCAAACGACAATTTACTATAAGCGCTCGTTTCTGTGTGCGGCATGAAATGGTTTCTTTTTTTGCTCATTATTTCATGAACAACATGAAAATCGCATGTTACACTAAAAACCATTCACCCAATTATATTTACTTTCCTAATTTAGTACACAATTTCCGCACTTGCATTACTATCAAATATGCAGTGGTCTGACCGGCCTTGCCTTTGTCCTGCTTGCCTGAGTTCGAACACTTACATATTATCGCAACGACCATTTCAAACGCAGAAGAGCCGAGGAGCCGGACGTTGTATGCGTGGGTAGCGCTTGGCACAATGATGTCCGTAAGACGTCTGGTCAACAACTCTGTTTTCGCCTCTCACTTCTAAGTCGTACTTTTCAAACTAATTCTCACATTAAGTCTCGTATAGTGAATAGCAAGCGTTAAAAAAGTTTGAAAATCATCAGTTGACTTTAAACACCCGTCTGGAATAAGCGAAAGTTATGCGATAATTTTCCTACGGTGTCCTGAGCTTTGTGCACGGGAAAACTACGCACATTCTTGAGGAAACGTATTTGCCGGCCGAAACTGGCTTCAACTCGATGTTTAACAATTTTGTTCAGGGTGCAAAAATCGGATAAAATCGGGTTTTACCCAAAAACGAAGGTCCTCATGCGCGCAATGTGACCCAACCATACCCAACAATTCTGGACAAAAGCATTTTTGAACGGGAACCAATTTTCTAACGAATTTTTTTCATACATATCGTAAGATTTCACTATAACAATCAGATGTCCCGTCGGCAGGCTTGAATTTTTTTGCTATTACCATTTTTGCTTTCGTCAAAGCTTTCCCAACTGGTTTTCTTAACAGTCTTAACTGCTCGATGCGAGCAATGTAAACAATTTAAAAGAAAGATGTTGCTGCACTTTGGAAGAAAGGACTATTGCCTTCAATATTTCCACAACATCATACTTTACAGTTTTCGAATATTCAAAATTTTGTCCAAGAATGCCGGACACGCGTGTTTGGGGTCGAATGAACAGTTTCCTCGCCCTAAGTGAGGTCTCATAGTTTAGCCCAGCGGTTCATATAACGCCAATATATACAGTGCCAATATATATAACGCCAAATATATAGTTCCGCCGTATTGCCTTTCAACTATCATGACATCGCAGCAAACCGCCTTGCAAATTCCAAAGCCGCTATAGGAGGTGCACGCAAACAGATGTAGGAAGGTTTATCGCAACGTCATGGCAGCATTTCGGCGCCGTTCGTCGGAGGGCCTCCCTTGAGAGGCATATCCCGCTTTGTTCTGGATCGAGTTGTAGCCCATCTAGAGCTATCATCAAAACGTTCTCTAACCATCGCCGTGTTTATCACTGCAGACTCTTCCGTGCACTTGGTCCAAGCACGGCTGGCTGTGGCAGCGCGAGCTTACTGCACCTGCTCGCATTCTGCCGAGGAGCAGGTGTTTTGGCTCCTGCGTGTACTAGATGGAAAAGTGTACAGTGTATATAAGTAGTAGTTGTGCACTCAACAGCTCTCGTCGCTGCCGGCCTGAGGGTAGCGGCACTGCTGTCCCTGCTTCACGCGCACCACGAGGCGATAGAGCACGGTCAGCTGGGGCCCGGCCACCTCGCCGACTTCCTCCGGCGCCGAGGTGGCGAACAGCAGCCGCCGGTAGCGCTGCAGCGCCTTTTCCAGCACGTCGCACTCGTCGTCGGCGCCAGCGGAGATCAGCTCGAACACCTTCCGGTTCAACACTCGAAGCGCCGAGTCCGACAGCTCCACAGATTGCGGAGCCGGCCACAGCGCGGGCGATGGCACCAGAGGCTCCTGCGCTCCCAAAAGACGGCGCCGCTGAATCGCCATTCTGTTAAGAAACTATACAACCAGCGCCGTATCGAAAAAAAAAAAATGAAATCTCCCTCGTCGTTCAGAGTACTTGAAATGCTTCGCAGTATCGGCGTGTGCCGTCTATATATAGATCGGCCATACATGGTTCCAGACACATTTTTTAAATGAGTCTCCTCCATGGTCATTCCCCGTCACACCGACCATCACAAAGCGCTTCTGCCGTGCGCCTCTTGTTGAAGTGCACAACGAACCAGAGACGAGTCACGAGTCAACGAGACATGTCTGCTGCCAAACGCAACCATGCATAACATCCGCGGCGCCGCCCAGGCTTAAATAGGCTCTGAAAGGGGCTCTAATAATGTTGCGGTATGCTTGGGATGTGAAAGCACACCGCTTCACGAATATTGTCCAGCAAGAAATTTTCAAATGCGCTTTGTAGAAGCTGAGTTATCTGTAGTTAAAATTCGAATTTCCGCGCCTTCGCGCTTTTCCCTCTCCTCTCGTCACTTTTTGCACGCTGCAATGTCGGCGCTCCTCCGCTGGCCCAGCCTCCGGTGGCAGAGCCTCCTGAACCCCCGGAGCTACGCGGCTTATTGGCCGCGGCCTTAGTAGCTGGCTGGCGTCTGAAAGAATCTAACCAGTAGCCACCTCTCAACATGTATACGTAGGTGCAAGCGACGGAGTAGGTTGACATTGTTTACGCAAAAAAGCGTACAGGCGCTAAAAGACGAAGACAAGCACACTCAAGACAGGACAGGCGCCAACTTCCAACTAAGTTTATTCAAGGAAAAAAACCGCTTAATAACCACACCAGCAGGCAAAGATAGAAGCAAAACAAAAAACACGCAGTGACAGAGCATAGGAACACGTGCCAAAAGGATCAAGCAATGATTAGAACTCTGATAATGACCCACTGAGAAACCTAATCTCTTCTTCTGAGAGCGAGACAGATGGCTTGCTTATGCAGATATGACCCCTCTGCTTGATGTAATAAGCTTCTATGATTTCACGCTCTAATTTGTCTTTAGACCTTGCGATGAATTTGGTGTTTTCAAAACCTGGACGACACTTGCAGCTTTTGCAGTGAGTGGCCATGAAAAGCTGCAAGTGTCGTCCAGGTTTTGAAAACACCAAATTCATCGCAAGGTCTAAAGACAAATTAGAGCGTGAAATCATAGAAGCTTATTACATCAAGCAGAGGGGTCATATCTGCATAAGCAAGCCATCTGTCTCGCTCTCAGAAGAAGAGATTAGGTTTCTCAGTGGGTCATTATCAGAGTTCTAATCATTGCTTGATCCTTTTGGCACGTGTTCCTATGCTCTGTCACTGCGTGTTTTTTGTTTTGCTTCTATCTTTGCCTGCTGGTGTGGTTATTAAGCGGTTTTTTTCCATGAATAAACTTAGTTGGAAGTTGGCGCCTGTCCTGTCTTCAGTGTGCTTGTCTTCGTCTTTTAGCGCCTGTACGCTTTTTTGCGTAAACCATGTCAAGCTACAACCAACTAGCTCAAATGAAAGTCTTGCTGCGACGGAGTAGGGTGCGAGCATCAAACAGTCGCCGGGAAGGGCCGATCAATTTTCGCGCGTGCTTGTGGGTCCTCTGCTGCGTGTAGAAGTGTATTATTCGGCTCAGGTATTCATGAAAACCTAAAGCAGTGATTGAGCGAGTTGATGTGCTCTCTTCGGAAGGTGTGTTTCAAAGCCCCATTAAGAGGACGCGCCCGGACCCCAACCTTTCCGCCGCACTCAATCTCTTTTTTATGGACGCCCCGCGTCTGTTCGTTGTAGCCCCAAACTGGGACACACTCGAACGAAACCGTGGCATTTGAGTCACTTGCGAGCAATGAGAAGTTGAGGCCACCGTAGCATAAACGGTGTCACAGCGCTGTCTCGAACAACCCGACCTTCTCTGTTTTTATACGAGTTCCTTCGAAAGCCCACATCAAAGGCTTCCGCGGTCAGTTCCAGCAAGTTCGCTTCATGTTCTCTCTCTTGTTAGCCTCCGTGTTCACCTGAGTTTGCTGAGAAAGGGAGATAAAGGCATTTCATGATTAAAAAAAAATTCCAGATAGACACGCCGAACACTGCATTTCTGCAACTGCTGCAAAGTGCATTTCGGGTTCGAACCAGACCGCGGCGGCTGCGTTTTTATGGAGGAAAAACGCTAAGGCGCCCGTGTGCTGTGCGATGTCAGTGCACGTTAAAGATTCCCAGGTGGTTTGAAATTATTCTGGAGCCCTCCACTACGGCACCTCTCTCTTCCTTTCTTCTTTGACTACCTCCTTTATCCCTTCCCTTACGGCGCGGCTCAGGTGTCCAGCGATATATGAGAAAGATACCGCGCCCTTTCCTTTCCCCCCAAAACCAATTATTAATTATTAAAGTGCATTTCTCCCGATTCGCCACTTAAGCCCCTGTATCCAGTTTAGAATATCTTCTTCCAAGCTCTAAAGGACAACATACATAACCTATCATTGCGTCTACGCTGCCATGTAAGCAATGTACGCAAGGTGTGCCCATGTATAAGATTTATATGCGTTTTAAAAACACATATGCATCGTCTTGCATTTTTGTCTGGGTGAGCCTGAATCATGGAGCGTCGGCCAAGTAAGCGCCGAAGTGTGGACTCAAAAGGATTAAAATATGGTATGTAAGTACCAGAAGGCATTTATACATTCAAAAACAAAATAAACAATCAGAACTTCTCGCCGTTTCCCTGGAGTGAAGAATAGTGCAAAAGTTATGGGTGTACACACAAAACAGCAGCCCGTTTTCATCAAACTCATTCGCTACAAATCGCCCAGCTTCACCGAATTCCGAGATACTCCACACCTATAATCGGAAGTCGCGACTGCTGGCGGCCTCACTGAGAAAGATAACTTGCAATGCAAATAAACACGTGGATGTCAAATAGGCTCACTTCGCCAGGATATCGAGCACGAGTTCTGCGGACAAATTCGGACTCTGGGAAGTCCAGTGTCTGAAAGAAAGAAAATAAACAGGTGAATAGCAGAAAAATAATAATAACCTCTTGAACTTCAAAAAAAACTGTAGTGGTCAAGTTTCACATACAGACCGCTGATGTGTCGGTTACTCTGCACATCATAGGCGAGCTTCATCCAGAAAATTTGACACGAGGTATGAAATTCGGAAGTCTTCGTGTATCGATTGTTAAACTGCAGCTCTTTCAATCACTGACGGCAAAAAAGGCATGTGCACGTAAAGAAACAAGTGAAAAGAAAGAAGGAAGGGCTGAGAAAGGAAACAATGAAGTGAAACTTGCTTCCCAAACAAAAAAAAAACACATTCCTTCATTGTTTCTTTGAAATAAGTGCATTTATACAGATAGAATGAATTTCATTTAGTTCACAATGATTCTGTTTCCAAGGCAGTAGTACATGTTAGGGCTCCTCAAAAGTTCCTATAGGGTAACTCGGCGACTCGCAGTAGCAGCTACCTTTCCTGTCTGGAACGCACTACAACCCCACACTGCTCGTCGGCTCCCACAGAAAGGGTACAATTCCTCCATTTAGTTATGGCCTACTTAAGTGCTACTAGAGCGAATATGCAGAGGCGAAAGAGGCAACGCGAAACTCGGGCACCGAAGCAAAGCGTGGAAAGAGCCCATGGGGATTTGAGTAGAGAGAATGTGGCGTTCTCTTTCCTTTTCTTTGTTTTCCTTCCTTTTCCTTCCTTTTCTTTCCTTTCTTAAATGAAGTGAAATGAATGCCCTGTGTAGAGGCCAGACGATGCTTTTCTAATCAAAGGTGAGGAGAGGGGGCGTATACCAGCACCCAGAGGGAGCCGACCGCGAGCAGCCCGAGCATCGACAGCATCCTGAGCGGTCGACAGGCGCCCCGGCGATGACAGAGCTGGGGCCAGCGGCGAAGGCAGAGCTGGGGCCAGCGGCGCACGCGAAACGCCCCTGCAGCGGCCGACGAGCAGCACCGCACGAAGTGGCAGCGCAGGAACGTGCCCACCAGGCCGCTGCTGCGCCCATGCTGCCGTCTGCAGTGAACAGGTACGGCACAACCAGCTATTCACTATGCTCTAACGACAGGCGCTATCACCGAAAAGGCCAAGTTAGCGTTATTGGACCTGTTCCTTCTGTCGTCCGCGTTGATTTTCGCTCAATTTGTACAACTTCGCCCGCCTGAATGTGTTTTGATGCTGGTTGGTGAAAACGCGGTAGGGCATAACTGGGGCGTGCTGTGCAGCCAGTACTGCCTCGCTAAAGGCTGCGTCATGGAGTTTTTGAGCGGCAACACCTTCGAGGTGCGCGGCACTTTTACTTGCTTTACTGGCCGCGAAGCGTTTGCGGACTACGCCAGCCGTGAGTGTAAAAGACTCCCAGAAGTTTCGCCAAACCCTTAGGGCGAAGTGGCAGCGATAGCTCTGCCGAAAATCTGCCTCTGCATCAACTGTACCAGGTTCACAGGGTGGACAGGGTATTCTGCACCTTGGCGGAACTTTCATCAGTGCTTTACAGGAATGAAGAAATTAAATGTAAAAAAAATTTCCGGACATTTATGGTACTACGAATTTTCGCGACAACAGGAGTGGTGCGAAATGCCGATGCCAGCCTCTGACTCGTATTAGCTCTGAGTAGAGATGAAGGTCGTCTTTTTCGTTTGTGCCGCTACACTTATATCAGCGCCACGGGAAAGTGACGTCACTGTGTTCGTATCGAGAAGTAATTGGAGTTCTGCAGCCAGTGAACATGGCCCATCCCCATGACGTCATGTGTGACGTCACGCCGTTCTGACTAATCAGCGGGACGTGTTCTCATGACGTCATGTCTGACGTCACTTCATTCGGCCAGTCGGCGGAACGTGCTGCTCCTGACGTATTACGCCAGCGACGCTGACGCCACATAAACGGGAAGCGTGACCTCAGCAACTGTCGCTCTAAAGCAGACTTTTATTCCTCTTCCGGGCTGAAGCAGAGACAACGGCGGCTATATGGCATCGCACTCCCGAGCCGATGCCCCACTGGACCGAATGACAAGATGGCCTAATCTGGAGAGCCCGGCCCCATCACTCTTATACAGCTTATAGACGCACCTGGGCAGCAATGTCTTGCTTGCGCAACAAGTGCACACTGGTGTTTTCAGTTATAACACACTACGGTCGACTCTACTTAGCCCGCGGGACATCCCTCAGGCAACTGAGATTATAACAAGTATAATAAGTATTTAACGCTGAAAGACGAAGACAGTGCCTTAACGTCTGTAGACCTTGAGAAGGAGGCAGCTAGGTAACATTACATGCGGTCAGGCATAGGCAGAAGGTCGCAATAAATGCAGCGGAGCGTCAAGAAAGCCACTATAAAAGAGCAGGTATATGTATGGGGAAGGAATAATGAACAATTACCGAGAGTAGATCTGGGGCTGAGGCCACAGAGATGACCTGGAACGCATCTTCTTTCTTCCCGATCCCCTTCTATTAGTGCGCGCGCCTGGCCGTCAAAAGCGCCACACCAAGAGACGCTGCTCGGCAATACGTCATTATCAACGTCATCATCATCATCGAGTAGGAGGCATTCATACAAGCGCGCTCTTTGGGGCTGCACCAAGCCTTAGCCATTAGCCTGACAACCCCATAGTGTGTGCCGTTTTCCAGCATGAACAGCCACAACAGCGCCAACGCGTCTTCATGCTATAGAAACTGGGCATCGAGGCTCCCTAATGTGTAGTGAGATAACAAAAACCAAGACATCGATTCTGCAGCTGCTAGCATTGTTTTAGGTCTAAGGGAGTGGAGGTGGGCCGGATGGTAGATTACTAAATACAAACAGCGCAACTTAACAGGCTAGGGATTCACGTGTTCCTACAGCCGACCTATCCAGCCTTCCTCAGACTAAAATGATGCTGGAAGTTGGCCTGTGTCATCTCTAGGTTACTACGTTCTTATGCCAGAGACTGCGTGCACTGACTGACAATAAGTTTTCATAAAAAAAAGCTGGAAAAAAACAAATACAGGCATCGCCACCGCCACCCATTTATGCAAGCAGACTGCAAACTGGGGTGATGCAAATAAATATTTTTTATCGTATGTTTTTTAAGTTTTTATCTTAAAATAACTTAAGATAAAACAATGTGTGTCCTTCCGCAATAGGCTAGTTTCGAGTTAGCGTTCGTACAGAGGGGCAAGTCAACTAAGCTTGCTCTGTTTTTGCTCGTTTCACTTTTCATTGTTTTATTTGTCCATGAGTAAATATTGTTCAATACTTTAGCAGTAGTTGCAATGGTCTGCCGCTCAGAGTTCCTTAGACCGAAAACATGAATATTACACGTTTAGGAAAGTATCAATTATCCACAGGTATAGTGTGAGCCATATAGGGCGCACGGGGATTTAAGGGGTTCATTATGGCAAGGTTAGGGGCAAGTGCGACCGATAGGGTGCGCTCTGGGCAAAGAACTTGCGTGATTCTGCAGTGCTGGGCTTTTAATATCAGCATGTGCTGGGCTTAGCAGTTTTATCGGTTGCTTCGAGCAAGCCGGTATAACTGCGCGGGACTTCGGGCACCTTGAAATGGACGCCCAGCTTGCTAAAGGATATTAGAACCCCTTGACGGTTCTTTACTTTCGCCAAGAGAAGACAGTTCACATGCCACCGATCCCACACACTCTCGAACATTGACATCAACCGAGCAAAATTATGCGCACACCGAGCAGGAAGCTCGAACTGAACGCGCAGCGCACGAAGGACGGGACTAAGAAAGAGACAAACACAACGCTGACTTACGACTCACGTGAAGCTTTTTCCATACTTTTCGAAATTGAGAAGTTCCACAAGTTCGTTTATAGGCGACACTTCCGGATCGTGACTTATCGCAGGCCTTTGTTGGCATTGTCACACTACTCAATACCTATCCCCAAGGACATGCTTCGATGGTTGTTAATGATGTCGGCATAGGAATGCAGACTTGCGAAGCAGTTGCAGAAAGATGCACTCAGACGACTGCCATTATCGCAGGAACTTAGAAAAACCTTCGAAAAAACTATACTGTTCAAAATCGCAGTGCTAGATGCAACGTCAGAAATTTCTTGGGACGCTCAGGAGATTGCTCGCAGTACTAGAAATGCCCGGATTATAGGTAGATTTACGTATTTAATTGTTAATGGTCGGCCTCGAAATGAACATGCAGAAGAGTTCGTCTTTTGTTTTTGTTTTTAACAAGAACTCGAGTTGTCGCAATACAGAGTTTGCTGTGGGGAAGCAGTGGTCATACCGGGAGAAGCGCGGGAACAAGTTGTGAATCTTTTGCATATCATGCATCCCGGAACTGTCCGTATGAAGGCGCTACCCAGAAGCTCGGCCTCGTGGCCAGGCATCGATTTGTTTGTGCATGAATCAAGAGTAGCAGCCGATTTCTAACATAGCAGTAGATTCTCCTGTCAGAACAGCTCATGACGTGGCACACAGTGCTACGGATGGTTGCAAAGCACTTACTGTTACACATTTTTCTGGTGGGTGCTCAAAGAAAAAAACAACAGAAATTCAACAGAAATTATGCACCATATTTGTGTTGAGGTTTTGGGCACAGAAATTCTGCTGGGTGAGTGTTGTGTAAACTCAACACGAGTTGAATTTCCATTGAATTTCTGTTGGCTCAACACATGCTCAACATTGCGTCAACATAAATTCAAGGCTCATTTTTATAAGGGAGGGGAGTTCACAAAAACATTTGGTCGATAATTCACACAGATTTTGCAAGAGCCTTCCAGGGAAAGATTTTTCTTCTCGTTGTGGATTGCCTACTTCAAGTGGTTGAAAGTTGTTCAGCTTGCATCAATGGTTTCAGCAACAGTTTTCCAGAAACTCCGTGCTCTCTTTGCAACGGTGTGAAAGACACCATTGTGTCGGACAACGCAACAGCGTATGTTTCTCAGGAATTCATGAAGAGGATCCAGATTCAACGTGTGAATGTGCGACCTTACCAGTCGTCTTCTACTGATGGCCAGATTGAGCGGATAATACCGAAAACAAAACCAGTCCTCAAACGCTTGGGAGTTGGAGCCATATATCTACGAAGCTATCCCGGTTTCTTCTGAGTCAACATATTCTTCCACATTCTACAGCAGGAAAGAGCCCTGACGAAATGTACATGCATGGACAGAAGACTCGACACTGCGCTTGACACAGTTCACTTAGACTTGCAGTCTGAAATGAAATGGAGTTCAAAGAAAAACTTGTAGAGCGCAGGAATCAAGGTATCGGAGCATACGAGCAACAAGAACGCGTCTTCATAAGAAATTATCTAACCTAGCCTAAGCGGCTACCAGGGGTTGATATGCCGTTACTGGTCCTGTGCCTTATAAGGTCCGAACAATAGGTGGTCGCCTATAGAAGCGTCATGTGGGCCAGATTCGCCGTCGAGTGTGGTGCGCATACCGGAAGTGTCAAGCGGCGAGCAGCTAGCAACCACTCCAGTAGCAAAACGCTGTCGCAGTCCTGCTGATACATCTCGTCGCCACTATATATGTATGTCTTTATTCAAGACAAGTACTACTTCAAGACACGTACGTACTCCTCACGTCGCATTGAGAGTGTTAGCCCGGATCACACACATCCGCACGCCGCACACACCACCACAGCACTACTGTACTGCCTGTGAGGTTGTCCACGATGGCCTACATAACGCTGTAATGATGTCAAAAGATAGAAAAATATGTTGGCGGCACGCCATTCCCTGAAGCCCTCAAGCAGCTTGAAACGATTTAGTGGCTTGAGTTTTTTTTTCGCTTTGTGTTGTTGCGGGCAGACATTTGCAAAAAAAAAAAAATGTACTCCGGGAGTCTGAAGCCAATGGCCTTCAGTCGGAAACATGAAATCTGCTGATGCAGGAACCCACCACAACATAGTCGACCTCTAGCGCCTTTAAAGTAACTTCGTCTTTTAGCGACTCCGTGGCCGTACATAACAACATTATTCCGTCCAAATTTATCTCTCCCCTGCAGGAATCAGTGGCCAACCCCGAGCATATTCATTCTAGCCTCAACTACAAGCACATTCATTCTAGCAATGGAGGGAATCAAGCAATGCTTCTTTTCGACGAATAGTTAGTGCCTTTGAGTTGTTTATCGCCAATGCGGCTTGGCACTTTCAATGGTTATTTTGTGTGTTTCGGACGTAAGGCTCAAGTTGTTATCAAATAGCTATTTGTCAAGTTCCGGTTTCTAAACAAATAGGTCATTTTTTATTCAGGTTGTGCTCTTACTTTTTCTTTTTGAAGGTTTTAAAGTTTAGGTTTACTAATTTGGAGTTTCAAGGGCTTTTCTTGCAGTGTGCGAGTGAAGAAGAAGGAGGCACGTGCGACGAATGAGAACGAGGCCTACGTCCAGGAGCCGGACATCGTAGTCGTACGCCATGCTGTCGACATCCAAGAACCGGAGACCTCAGCAACCCACGCATTCTCGGCATTGGGAGGGCGCTGAGACCAACCGCCATCGTTCGGAGGTGTCCTGTGGACCAGATGCAGAGAAGCCCCCTCCCGAGCCGTGCCCTTGCGGCGTAAGGCACGACACCCGCATCCGCAGCGAGACCGACCTTGGCACCGACGTCACACCCATGCCTTCGTCGACGCGGACACTGTTCGCGACACCGATGCCCCCGCGGCCGAGTTTCATCAGGGCAGGCCCCACGATGACCCCCCGTTTCCCCCGCTTCGCGCCACCACTCAGAGCTCCCGTAAATGGTCTCAAGCACGGTTCGAAGATGTACCTGGTGCGAGAAAGAGGGGAAGATGAACACGTTAGCTCTGGAGTGCCGTGGCTGCAAAACTTTGGAATCGGGGTGTTGGTGGCGACCTTGCTTGCGGCAGTGCTGACTCTGGCGCTCACAGCTGACCGGCCGGCGGGAGCTGTCGTCGGTGGTACTTCGCCGCTGCCGCTCCAGGCTGGGAAGATGGCTGAGAGCGTTAGCAAGGTGGCAGCCGCTGTGGAGCCGATGAACACATTGTCAAAGGTTCGGCACAAGGTCACTAGACGTTCTTTAGCCTGGATGAACGTGACAACCTCACTTCCCCCGGTGGCGATGAAATTAACGCATCCTCGCTTCCAGCGACACATCAAAAACAGAACGGTAAGAGAGTTTGAGGGGCCGGACAGTAACGCTGCACTATGTCACTCACTCCTATATGCATAGTAATGTTTTTATGTTGAGAAGCCATTGAGTACGTTCTATTTTTTACCCATCGGTTTTCGAACTGTTCGTGACCTTTCAGATCATCTGGTACATGCGAATACCGCAGAAATAGTGTACAAAATATTGTCATTGCTCACACAAGGGAGCGAGGGCTCTTCAAGCTGATTCGTATATGCACGGTTTACATCAACATCATTCGTCCTAGAGTAAAGGGAATAAAAACAAACGAAATAAAAATCAAAGGCCGTCAAATAGAATAGGGCTGTTATGCCTTGTCATAAAATAGTAGCAGTATAGAACTTTATTCAGCAAAATGGGAGGGGGGTTACGGGTTGGGGTATTGAGCTGCGGGTGCGGTGTTCTTAGGTCCAGGATCCCATTGTTTTTTGCTGTCTATTCGGGCCGCTCAACCAGATCTAGCTGATCTTGCGGGTCAGAGCTGAACAGAAGCCCCTCCCACTGCTCGACAGAAGGGTTTTTAATTTTGGGCTCTGTCGGACACACCCAGCAGCTCCATGTCCAATGGTAAAAGGTGCTTATCTCTCCGCACCACACGCATTATTGCGTAGGCCAGATTTTAGTATTTTTATAGCGACTTTGGCATGAATAGCCTTTATGAGTCTTGTGGGGATGCAGGCATTTACGGCGTCTTAACATCCAAAACGTGGTGAGCTTTCCGCAGCTGTTCAGAGTGTAGTCTTGGCTTCCTCCTTGTCGTTGCTTGCGTGCTTCGTGTAACCTCCAACTGTCACGTCGACTTTAAGGTCCACACTTCCGTGCCCGGGTGCCCTTACCACATTGTGCTTATTTTCGAGTTGTGTCGCCTCCCTGGGAAGGGTGTTGGCCTGCCAGCTTAACCTTCACCTTAGGAAGCCTCGGCATGCGGCCTGTGAGTCTGTTACTATTCTGTAGCTCTTGCTGTTTGAGATATCCATATCAGTTTTTACAATTTCGAAAACGCGGTTACCCTCAGTGCTGAGTGTCGAACAATTTTTGGCTATATCGCGCCAATATACACGCGCTTTCAAAAAGCTTCCACGGAAAGCAACCTATCCAGTGCACGTAACTGGTCGAAATAGTCAAAAGTCGTTGGGCCACAGCGCCGAGGGTAACCGCGTTTTCGAAATTGAAAAACTGATATCGATATCACTTAGGGAGGGCTACACACCTCTCAATAATTAAGGAACGCAACTGTAATAGTTAAAACGTTTACTATTCAGCCTGCTAGTTAGCATGTCTTAGTTGTATTCTGATGTACTGCACCGCTGACAATGCTATGCCGAGAAATGTGCCCTTCTAACTCAAACCGTCTATTTTGAAAAATTGTGTAATGTCTTAGGTGAAACACCCTGTATATGTGGGCGCAAGGTAAGGCAAGGAGAATTTTTTAAGCCTGCGCAGATGAAGAGCTGCTGCATCAACCACGACGGCCGCGTTTTGATGGAGGCGAAACGAAAAAGGCGCCCATGTGCTCGAAATTCCCAGGTGGCACCGAAATCATTCCGGAGCCCTCCACTACAGAACCTTTTTTCTTCTTTCACTCCTCCTTTCCCTTATTGCGGGGTTGAGGTAGACAGTCTACCGAGAAGCGAGTCAGTTATGGCGCATTTCACTTCCTCAAAACCAGTTCTCAGTTTTCAATTTTAGTGCGCCAGCACTAATCCGATGGGTATATCAACCCCGATCAAAGTCATCCGTTAACTGTTGTTGTTGTCGTTGTTGCCTCAAATACGTTGTCTGTTCGCTTAACACGAGCGCTCCGTTCCGCGGCACTGCCCGCCCTTCGTCGTCTTCAAAAATATGACTCGAAAGTAGTAAACATTCTCTGTAGTTTTTCAGCTTTTAACGGTCACGGGATCTTTGTTTAATGATGCACAATTTTTGAACATATTATTTTCATATTCCTGGAGCTTGTGGGGTTTCTATAGCACGGCTGGGATCCCACCCCATGGGCCAAGACCGCTCCGCTAGCTCTGGTCACATCTGTGGCCGCGAAGAACAACAAAACGAGGAATAGGATTATTCGAAAGCGTAATCTTCATTGCAAACACTGCAAAAGATGTACTCACTCTTCCTTTATACTGATGCATGTAACTTTTTGTAAAGATTCCCACAGTATTGCTGTAACGTATTCCTGTGTTTGATATCTTTACATGGTGTATAGGGCCCCATCGGGTCCTGGGCACCAGAGTTCTTGCAAATCCGAAAAATAAAAATCCAAATCAAAATAAAAAAATGGAGAGCTATTGCAGGTAGCACAAGCCTCAACTCAATTTCAAAACGTGAAGCCATAAAGCAATGACACTCTAAACACGAATACGCCAATATGTGAGTAAAAAGGGAGTAAGCAGTACTCTGGAACACTCCCTGTTATAAAAGAGAGCGCGTTACTCCTTTCTGCTTAGTGTGTGTTCCCGGATCGCGCCTCGTTGTCCTTAAAGGTAAAGCAGCGCCCCCTGTGGTGTGCAGAGGAAATCAGCACCTGGTGCTTCCTAAATTTGGTTTTAGGGGAAAGGAAATGGCGCAATATCTGTCTCACATATCGGCGCCGTAAGGGAAGGGTTACAAGAGGGAATAAGAGAAGAATGGAAGAGGTGCCGTGGTGGAGGACTCCGGAATAATTCCGACCACCTGGGGATCTTTAAGGTGCACTTACATCGCACAGCACACGGGCGCCTTAGCGTTTTGCCTCCATAAAAACGCAGCCGCCACAGTCGGGTTCGAACCCGGGAACTCCGCATCAGTAGCCGTGCGCCCTACCCACTGAGCCACCGCGGCGGGTACACCTGGTGCTTCCTCTCTCAGTGGTTAAGGCGCTCGGCTACTGATCCGGAGTTCCCGGATTCGAACCCGACCGCGGCGGCTGCGTTTTTATGGAGGCAAAACGCTAAGACGGTCGTGTGCTGTGCGATATCAGTGCACGTTAAAGATCCCCAGGTGGTCGAAATTATTCCTGAGCCCTCCACTACGGCACCTCTTTGTTCTTTCACTCCCTCCTTTATCCCTTCCCTTACGGCGCGGTTCAGGTGTCCAACGATATGAGACAGATACTGCGCTATTTCTTTTCCCCAAAAACCAATTATTATTATTGACAAAAAATCACACGTGCAGCGCCGTCCGCACCATCGGTGCGGTCCTCGATTCTACACGTACTGCGCTCGACCGAGGCACGAGGCTTACTACAGCGCCCGGTCCCGCACTTGTTCCTGGACGCCTAGCGATAGGGTGAGCCTGTGCAACCGAGGCACCAACCGCTTCCCGAACCTGGGCACCTGTCTGGCCAGCTGCGCCCAGGGTGCCCCCCGCGACCGCTGCTTTGAGAGCGCAGTCTTCACCGACTGCTCGAGGTGAGCAACGGGCCCTATACGAACGGTGCTTCACTCCGTTGGCTGTGTTTCCTGATACACGAACAAAATGAGTACAAAAATTACAAGTCCCGAACACTAAGATGCGACTGTTGTGCTGTTGTCTTCTTTAGGTGTGTTTTAACGCGACAGCGTTAAGGAGCTCCGGTCGCAGAAAAGCCGGTATCGTCGGCGCCGTAAGAGAAGGTATTTTCCTTCTCTTACGGCGTGGTAGGAGTGTGAGACAGGCGTCATTTCCTTCCCTTACGGCCCGATTCGGGTGTCCACCGAGATATGAGAGACAGACGTCCTTTCCTTAAATTGTCCAACGGGCCACGCGTCGCGCCGAACGGGCGATGCCGTTCCGTGTACTCCTCGGCAACGCTGCGACACGCTGTCGCGTCTCACTCTTAAAGATGAAGCTTAAGCGTCCTCCAAATTTTTTTTATTCGCAAGAGGGGCATTTTAATTAATACCATGCCCAGACGAAAAATGTGGATTACCTCAGCTAATACAGTATATAATAATAATGAAAATAATTGGTTTTTGGGGAAGGAAATGCCGCAGTATCTTTCTCATATATCGTTGGACACCTGAACCGCGTCGTAAGGGAAGAGATAAAGGAGGGAGTGAAAGAGGAAAGGAAGAAAGAGGTGCCGTAGTGGAGGGCTTCGGAATAGTTTCGACCACCTGGGGATCTTTAACGTGCACTGACATCGCACAACACACGGGCGCATTAGCGTTTTTCCTCCATAAAAACGCAGCCGCCGCGGTCGGGTTCGAGCCCAGAAACTCCGGATGAGTAGCCGAGCGCCATAACGCACTGAGCCACCGCAGCGGGTAATCCAGGATATACAAATCAGGATATACAAACCGATCCAAGATTGTAATCCAGGATAGACAAACCGAAAGATGTCGGCGTTCACTGTGTTCATTGGCGTTGGCGTTACCAATGTTCTAGACGGCGATGGCTTTGAGGAAAGGAAGGGCGCATAACTGTCTCCCTGGATATGCAGACGCCTCATTCGTGCTTTGATACATGAGGTGGCGGTGAGAGAGAGGTGCGGCCTGAATGAATCAGCGCTGGCAGCGTTGTGGCCGACATGCTGCACTGCAGCAATAGCTAGGTCGCAGCGTTCATTTGGTGATCAATCTCTCGCGATCAACCATTAACTGCATGCCACCTCCCATGGTGGCAGGGAGGGCGCGCTGCCTATACACTGTACAGAACGCAATTAAAGCAGGCTTTTGCAGTTCGACACCAACGCCATGTACATCATAATAATAATTGGATTTTGGGGGAAGGAAATGGCGCAGTATCTGTAGCATATATCTTTGGACACCTGAACCGCGCCGTAAGGGAAAGGATAAAGGAAGAGTGAAAGGAATAAAGAGGTGCCGTAGTGGAGGGCTCCAGAATAATTTCGACCACCTGGGGATCTGTAACATGCACTGACATCGCACAGCACACGGGCGCCTGAGCGTTTTGCCTCCATAAAAACGCAGCCGCCGCGGTCGGGTTCGAGCCCGGGAACTCCGGATCAGTAGCCGAGCGCCCTAATCACTGAGCCACCGCGGCGGGTCCAACGCCACGTACATGAAAGCGAGATAAAGGTCTCCACTGACCCACAGAGCCGGTTGTGCGCCTTTCCTTTCGTGAAAATGACCGGCCTATGCAAAGTTGTAAACGCCAATGAACTCTATGAACGCCGTCGGCTCGCTTGTTTTGTTTGGTTTGTGAGGAAAGAAAATGGCACAGTAACCGTCTCACATATCTCGAGGGACACTTGAACCGCGCCGTAAAGGAAGGGATAAAGGAGGGAGGGAAAGAAGAGAAAACTGAAAATTGAAGGTCGGATTTTGAGGAAAGGCGCGGCGCTGCGCAGCGGTGGTACACCTGTGGCTCGGTGCTAGTAGTGGCACATGCGCAGTAGTGACTAGGAAGCCAGAGAAAGAGAGAAATATCCGTGGCGAGGCGCGCGTTGTGACGTCATGTGCCTCCTCGGAGCCCCGCCACGGCGAAATCGCAAGTTCGCGGAAAGTAAAGCTTTCGCTTTTAAAAAACCATTGGACCCAATCGGGGGTTCCAATCGGTTGGTCGTTTTGGCGTGTCTCCTGTTAAGAGCGAAAAAAAACAAACCTCCTCTGAACCTATATCACTTAAAAACTTGACAAGGCGTGGTCTGCGCTACTCTGAAATCCAGTGAAAGCTGATGGTGTTTCATCTCATAGCTATAGCCGTGGATAATTGCCATTTGAGTAGTCTTGATGACGTTATATGTTAGCCTCACACTGTTTCCTCTGTTTATAAATATATGCGGCAATGCAATCACCGCAGAATATGTCATCTGAAATTGACAGCAATTAAAAAATAATCCAGCATATACGGAAAACACGCCGTGAAGCGCGGTCTATGACCCAGTGCCCTCGTAATAGAATAAGCGTTAATACTTTCATTCCATGTTTGAAGACATTAAAAAAATACTGTACACTCCGAATCTATAGATTTTTTAAGTACAAAAAAATACAACCTTTAATAAACATGTAAAGCCCGCGGAAAATGTATGTACCGGAAATTACTGGAGTTGTCAAGTCTATGTGCAGCGACCGCATCGAGCCGCCCGGAGCGCGTAAACACGGGCTGTACGAATGCGGTACACAAAAGCCAACGACGAACCGCATATTAATAAACCCACTTGCGCCCATGTTAGAACGAGTTGAGTGTAAATACTAATTAGATTAAAACACATTCCACGCATATCGTAGGATATGCCCTATATTTGACGAATTGTCAAGCTGCGTTTTCCAAATGCTTTTCGATCGGTAAATGGACGCGCTTTATTTGAAGTGAACATTTAATTGAAACTCGGCAGTAATATTGACAGCAGCTTGCAGACTTTCTCCCTCTTTTTATTTGAGCAGAAAGCATAACAGCTCTCCAGAAAGCATCGACCATGCATGCGGAAAATCCTTTGAGTGGGTTTATGGGGTTTAGCGTCCCAAAGCGACTCAAGCTATGAGGGACGCAATGGTGAAGGGCTCCGGAAATTTCGACTAGCTGGGGGTTTTCCAACGTGCACTGACATCGCACCGTACACGGGCCTCTAGAATTTCGCCTCCAGCGAAATACGACCGCCGCGGCCGGGATTGAACCCGCGTCTTTTGGATCAGCAGCCGAGCACCGTAACCACTGAGTCACCGCGGCGGCGGGAAAACCCTTTGAATTCTAACCCGGACATTTCGGACGCTGATCGCCAGAGACCCAGCACCAGGTAAGTAACCGACTGCGCCGGCTGCGTTTTTTTTTTTATGAAGGAAAAGCGCTAAGGTACCCTTGTGCCGTGCGAAGTCAGTGCACGTTAAAGATCTCCAGGTGGTCGAAATTATTCCGGAGCCCTCCACTACGACACCTCTTTTTTACTTTCTTCTTTCACACCCTCTTTTATCACCCGGGGCGGTGGCTCAGTGGTTAGAGCGCTAGGCTACTGATCCGGTGTTCCCGGGTTCGAAACCGACTGCGGCGGCTGCATTTTTATGAAGGCAAAACGCTCAGGCGCCCGTGTGCTGTACGATGTCAGTGCACGTTAAAGATCCCCAGGTGGTCGAATTAGCCAGAGCCCTCCACTACGCCACCTCTTTCTTCCTGTCTTCCTTCACTCCCTCCTTTATCACTTCCTTTACGGTGCTGTTCAGGTGTCCAACCATATGAGACAGATACTACGCCATTTCCTTCCCCCCAAAACTAATTATTATTATCATTTCGGACGCTGCAGGCAGGACGTTCTCGAGGAGTGGTGGTGGTTCGACGGCATCGGTTGCGTGCAGTGGAACTTCCCGCGGGGTAGCTGCCCTTCCCACGGCAGCTCGACGTTCAGGTCTCGCGAGGACTGCACCAGGAACTGCGCGCCGCGTCAACGCCAACGCGGGAGGGATGACCCTGCCTCCGATGTCCAGCAGCGTTCCCACTGCCACGCACCCATCAAGGCCGCGTGCAGCTTGCGCCAGATGCGCTTCCCGTATTTCGCCGACATGACGGCCAAGGGAAGCGCCCGATGCGTCAGGGCATCGAAGAGCACCCTGCTTGCGCGGCGTTGCCTCGTCGGGTCGAATCGGTTCGACTCGCTCTCTGCCTGCAAGAGCGGGTGTGGCGAGCGTCGTCAGCGTCGCGGAAAGTCAGCGACAAATCCAATTTAGCGTGCCCAAATGTGCATTAGGAATAAATCTATTCCTTCAGCAACTTCTTAGAAAGTAATGTGCACTTTGTATGTTATTCTAGCTGCTTCTATTAGTTGAAATTTGGGGGACAAACCACGAAGTAAGAAAAGGTGACCCTTTTAAGAGTGCACAGGTGCAATGGTGGGGCAGCTCATTGGGGCGCAAGAGTGCGTATGGCTCTACGGGTGTCGCAGCATTTCTAAACTTTGCAGTTGTTCTAGCAAACATGCTTTAAATATGATGCGAGCTATTCGAGCTTACTATTAAAGGACAGCTGCAGATTTGATGTGATCAGCGCGACTGCGATTAGCGCCATAACTTGGGCAAGTATTGGGTTTCGACCATATGGGGTTCTTGAACGTGCACTGACATCGCACAGCACACGGGCGCCGTTAGCGTTTCGCCTCCATCGAAACGCCGGGTTAGGTTAGGTTAGGTTAGGTAAAGCGGGGGTCTAGGTGATGCCCGGTGGTTGAGCGCGCGGGCTGAGGCGTCTGCAGCCTCGTTTCTCTCTAGTCCCGTATGTGCAAAGGTTCAGATCCGGGCGATCTCTGGACTCGCATCTATGTAACATTTTGGCGGCGCGTCGAGAGATGAGCACTTGTTCTAGATTCCGGCAGGCTCTCCGGGAGTCCGTGGTGATAACCCGGGAGTCTGGTTCTGAAGCGGCGAGTGCTATGGAGAGCTCCTCCGCGTGTGTAATGTTTGGGACAGGGAATTAAGTCCTTGAACGTACGTTTTGTGATGGATTACTGCGGCCGTCCCCCGTGGTGTGGGCCAGCAGCATCCGCGTAGAAGACTCCGTAGCGAGAGCCGTAGCGGTCGGTAAGGGCTCGTTAAGGGTTTGACGGCCCTCATGAGTCTCCTTTGTGGCAGAGGTTGGCGCGTGGCGCCAGTGGCCGCCGTGGCCATGAATGAAAATTGAAAACTGGTTTTGATTAGTAATGGCTCAGTAACTGTCTCTAGAGTGTGTGTCTCGCGTATCTTGGTGGACACCCGAACCGCGCCATAAGGGAAGGGATAAAGGAGGTAGTGAAAGAAGAAAGGAAGAAAGGGGTGCCGTATGGAGGGCTTCGGAAAAAAAAATATTGTGAGGGCCCTTAAGCCTGCTTAGTGAGGAATGCGAAAGGAAACGTTTTTGACGAAGGGAAAGGGCGCAGTATCTCAGATCTCGACACCTCGGTGGATACTTTGTGGAGGTCGCCTAGAAAGGCGACCGCGGCACATTTTTTTTGAAGGCCGCCGGAGAGTATAGATAGCGGCAGCGTTCGGCCCTGGCCATGGTCCCGAGCGTTCTCTCCCGCGCATGGGCCCATGCGCGGGAGAGAACGACCCATGGGCCCTCCTTCCGCGCCGAGAATGCCCACCGGGCTGAAGAAGTCGCTATCGCCCTTCCGGTCGCAGACCCCCAATGCAAGGTTGTCATCTCAGACTCGCGTTTCGCATGCGAGAGATATGTCAATGGCGAGGTATGTCCTCTAGCCTATGGCATACTCTAAAACTCCTTTAAAGACTCCGAACCCACGCCTAGATGCACCGTGTGGGCGCCGGCCCACCAGGGACTCCGTGGTAACGAAGCTGCGAATGCGACTTCCCGAGCACTTATCCTCCGGGCACCTACTTCCGAGTCCTCCCCAACCGATGAGCCTATAGCCAACCGCTTCTGAGGTTTGGAGAAATCGTCGACTATTACATAGACAGGCATCGCCAGTTCCCTTCACCGGCAAAGGGGCTGTCGAAGGCAGACGAACTCATTCTCCAACAGCTACAGACGAACACCTGCTGGTGTCCCACCATGGCTGCTCGCTATGACACAAAGTGAATCCTTTGTGCCCACACTGTGACGAGTTCTGTTCTCTATCCCACGTGGTGTGGGCCTGTCAACACAGTCACCACTTCCCTCCCCGCCCCACCCCCACTACAGAGGCTTGGGAGACCTTCCTCCTCGAGTGCCCTCGCAAGCCGAGCTCGCTAGGCGGCGGGATCTTAATTGCGACATCCCGGACTAGGGACGCGGACCAAGAAGAGTCGGAATTCACCAACTGCGCCGGCTCATCCTGTTTCACTAATAAAGGTTTGCCCTCTCTCGGAAGGAACTACCCGCCGCGTTGGCTCAGTGGTTAGAGCGCTCGGCTACTGAGGCGAAGTTCCCGGGTTCGAACCCGGCCGCGTTTCGATGGAGGAGAGACGCAAAGGCGCCCGTGTGCTGCCGTGTGGGTGGATGCCGCATGCACAGGCGAGCACGCGGTTGTAGCCATCACGAACTCCTCCCTGCAACCAATTGCCACCCTTCACATATCCCTCACTGCCACTTCTGAGGAGACTGAAGAGGCCGCCATTGACCTAGCCATCACGCGCACGGAGGCCCGGTATATACTATCGGACTCAAACTCTCATACTAAATTTTGCTCGCGGGAGAGTTCACGTCCCTGCATTTCGCATACTGAACTCCCTCGCCGCACACCCGCACCGCCACATGGAGCTCACATATGGGTGCCTGCCCACTCCGGGAATGCCGGAAACGAGGCTGCCAACGCTTTAGCCCGAGGTTCTCTCAACCGGCCATCGGCGGCCTCCGATCAAGGGTTCTCACGGGAGCGCATGCATTCATTCAATGAACAGACGCAGGCCTGCAAAGCCGATCGAGCGTCGGCTCTACCCTCCAACCCATCCCTCCCTCGAAAATTATCACCAGACACTGGAGGCGGCTCCAAACACGTACCTTACCCTACCTTTATATACGCTCGCGCTATCACCAAGTCCACACAAACCCCTGCTGTACCCTCTGCCACCACCCCAAAGCCATTCTCGATCATATCCTTTTCCTCTGCCCGGCGGATCCTCCCCCGCGGGGCCTGGAGCACCTTACCACTTGGGAGGCTTGGGAGACCCTACTGCGCTCCGAGGACCCGACCAAGCAAGCCATCGCCCCAGGCCGGGCTGCCAGCGTCATGAGCCTCCGGGACATGAACGTTTCAGTGCAGTGGGGCCGTGCGGGGGCCCAAGGACCTGCGTGTCCTAAACTGCCCTGTGTCTATTGGAGTTTTCACCACCACCACCACCCCCGTGTGCTGTGCGATGCCAGAGCACGTTAAATATCCACAGGTAGTCGAAATTATCCCGGAGGCCTCCACTAGGGTCCACCCCTTTCTTCTTTCACTCCCTCCTTTATCCCTTGCCTTACGACGCGGTTCGCGTGTCCACCGAAATGTGGCAGTGCATTTACTTTTCTCAAAAAACAATTTTCATTTCATTTACACAAACTGGACGACGTGAAATATTTGGTTTTTGGGGAAAGGAAATGGCGCAGTATCTGTCACACATATCGGCGGACACCTGAACCGCGCCGTAAGGGAAGGGATAAAGGAGGGACTGAGAGAAGAGGTGCCGTAGTGGAGGGCTCCGGAATAATTTCGACCTCCTGGGGATCTTTAACGTGTACTGACATCGCTCAGCACACGGGCGTCTCAGCGTTTCGCCTCCGTCGAAACGCAGCGGCCGCGGTCGGGTTAGAACCTGCGAACTCCGGATCAGTACATAGTCGAGCGCCGTAACCACTGAGCCACCGCGGCGGGTAAAACTGGTCGAGATCCGCCTCAGATCCCATCCAAACAATTTATTAAACTCGATGTGCCCAACCTCTCGAAAATACCTTTCAAGCAGTGTGGCGCTATCATTTATTCTCACATTTTTGGGATGTTTTTTCATGGAGGTACGCACTGGATATATGCAAAAGTTACAGGATTGCACTTGTCCGCTGAAGTGCGGAAATACAAATGTTTTTCCTCATCCTGTTTCTCCCTCCATTTGCCTTTTCATATTGGTTCTTTGTTATTCATTTTAGTTTTTATTTTATTCCATTTTTTATTTTTTCATTTCTGGTTTATTTCATTACATATATGCAGAGGTGGAAGCAGGCTTCAGCTTTTTGGAGCAGGCATGGGCGCAGCAAGTCTTATTTTGTAGCAGCAAAAGTGCCATGTTGGAGCAATTTGTAGGCTATTTCGGAGCAGGCTGGGACATTAAATGCGACTGAGAGCAATTTTGTTCGACATTAGTCCAAAAATTTCCCGAGAACCAACATCTCCCTATAGAAAACATGCAGGAGATGGTCCTTGCTTTGGAAGAGTATTTGAAATCTGTCAAATGTGTAAGCAGCATTTTGAACGAAAAACAACTTTGCTCGCAGTGTTTGTCACAAAACGTAGATGACAGACAACCGTGCCTCATAGATGAACACCTTGGCTGCCCAGCTTTGGAGAAGAATGCCGTGAGGGCATCATATGACTTTAGCACTCGCTCAACACTAGGAAGCAGTGTCAGCCATCTGCTGTTCACATGCCGCAAAAACTCTAGTTGGGGTAGTCCTAGATCATTCAGCAGCTCCTTCATGTACGCATGCATCATGGCAAACTTGAAATAGTAGTGGACATCAGTAACAAGAGACTTCACTTCCGCACAGAACATATCCAGCCCAGCAGCAAAAGCGTTGTGAACTTTGTGGAGGCCGCATTTACCGATGTCAACCATGCCGGGGCTCACTTCCTTCTTTAGCCTTCACTTAAGGCTTTTCATTACGTTAGGACCATCACTGTAACAACATATGTTCTTCTTGCGAACGTCACTGAGGGAAAACAGCTCATCAGCAGTCGCATGGCCCAAATAAAATGACTGGAGATGCTCCACCACATTTTCAGTGTTCACACAGTAGTAGCGGACTAGCCCATCCAGCTGCTGCACCTTGGCCTCCGGGATTGGGCTCTCGTCAATCATGATGTATAAAACGTGTCGGGCATGTCAAGCTCCTGAACTAATTTTGCTTCGAAATATGGCCCCAGACCATCAGAAATAACGTACAAAACGTCCATTTTGTAGCGAGCACCCAATGTTGCCCAGCCGACAATAACTATCGGCTAAATTTGGCTCTGTATACTTGCAATGGCCGTAAATTTCCGTTTAGGCGCAGCAGATCAAATTGGCACAGCATGGCGCTATTGGCACAGCACTTCCACCCCTGTATATGTTGCTTAATCAACTTTACATTTCATTTTATTTACCATACAACTTATTGATAGTTCGTGTGGACAACTTCCGTCCACAAACTTCTGTGCACGCCACTCATGAGCCAAGAAAAGCTTACGCTTTAAAAACTCTCGTTTCCCAGCATGGCCAAAACGTTTACACTCGTTATGTGCATCCACTGTGTTAATGCAGACTCGTGGTCAAGCCATCATCGAGGCAAACTCGCTAGAAACTTCAGACCTCTTGCATACTAGGTGTTTAGCAGTGTCCTTTAATCTATGCAGAGAACACTCCGAGCGGCAAATGCCAGTGGTAAAACTCAGCATCTGAACTTGCACTTTCACCGACACAAGCACTCGCTACACTTTTATCATAGCGCGTACCGCTACTGCGCATCCGCACGTTGCCGTGAGGGCGCCGGGTGCCGGCCAGCTGCGTACATGCCTGCCGCAGTGCCTGCTGCATTGCGGTAGGGACCAATCAGCGCGTGCACTGGCGGCACGTGTAACACGTTATGCTAAATGTCTCTATTAGAAGGCAGTTTGAGCTAGATGTACGGTAAGCGCTATTGTAAAATTCGCTGACAGCCTTTTAGCATAGCGCGTACCACCAGTGGCACGCGCCGACTGGTCTCAACATGGCAGGACAGTGTGCACCTGACTGGCATCTGATGCCCTCCAGGTTATCTGTGCGTGCGCAATAACGGCACGCGCTTCGCAGTACCCGCTGCGCTGAAGGTTTATTGTCTCAGAAGAAAGCGTGGGAGCAGACGTACGGTTGTCCACACACTTGTCTAGAGTGCTTTCTTAAATGCAGGAAATGGCCACTATTAAAAGGAACTGCCTACACTGCCATGACTGTGAGTGGACATGAGCATGTGCGTGAGGATGTTAGTGAATGTGAGTCAAAGTGGACGGAGGAGAAGAATATTCGTGCACGAATGTGAATGAGCCACCTCTCACGGTGCATACACATGATGCTGTGTCAGTGTGGCGATTGCCAACTGCGTTTGCCAATGCTTGAGGGACAGGCAGTACAACTGATTTCGCAGTATTTTATTTCTCCGCATGCAAGTAACCCAAGCCAAAAAAGAGTTGAGTAATGTCATTTACAATGCATTCGCCATGAAAGGAGCACTTCCTGTTAAATGCAATGTATTCACACTACTTGTGGTACCATGGAATATTCTGTGTGACCACGAGGGGTAACACGACATATACGTCACCTGCACTCAGCAGGCACAAATATGCAGAGCCTTTTAGGGCAGGTAAACTAATTGATAAGTCAATTTGTCATAACTTTCAGAAGTATGGAGACCACTACAACAGCTTCAATAATCCTTTCCTCTTCAAAATGCTAAAAAGAAGACATCAGCAGCAATGAGGTTTCTTAATTCATATAAACAAAAGTTTCCTTCCATATGCAGTATTAACGACCTTTAGTGCTCTGATTTCTAAAGAAGTCGTAACATGTCCATGAAGCCACCAGAGCTGCCTGGCACAAGCTATTTTTCATGAGAAACATTTTGTGGCAACTTGTTCACAGAAGACAGCCTCTAATACTTCTAATTGGCAGCAAGAGTTGTCATTAGACTCATACGGGAGGTCATTCAACAGCTAACAAAGTTTTGTCTGAAGCCAGCATTAAATATGCAGCATGCAACTGCTACAGTGAATTCAAGGAGTACTGCAAAAGAAAAATTCAGAAATTTGTTTCTTGAAAGTGCATACCAAAGCAATATTTCAGACATTTTCCTGATCAATATCAATCAATGATCATACTAATCAATGGGCAAGTGCAGGACATTACTTTATGATAAAAAGCTAAGAAGCTCTGCTTGCCTCATGAATTATATGTGGTAACACAGTGTGTCCACTTGGCTTTTTCAAAAGCAGTGTGCTTCAAATTAGGCGCAGTGACAAAGCCCCATTAGTATAGGAAATGTCTGGGATTCTGCCAAATAAACTCTGAAGAATAATGCAATGTGAGACTCATACAGGACTCTACTGCCAGCCACACAAGGATGGTTTCGTAAATGCAAATGAAACAATGCACTGAAGCTTTTGCCCCCCAAAATAAATGTATTGTCACAAGGTAGATTTCTGGCCCCATTCATGGGTTTTTAGGCTGTTTTTATTCAAGTGTCAAGAATAGGCTTGGCCTAGGCAGTTTCACATGTATAATAACATAACAAACTCCCACATTGTGTGGACATGAGTAAAACTAAGCTCGTGTCATTAACATCTTAAATGCCAACGCCACCTATCATATTCGCTAAAATAAATGGTTTTGCCTCTGAAAATAAAGCAAGAAATAAAAATAAATGCCAGACACTTCACCCTCCATCAGTGCAATGAAGTAATAGTGATAGATAAGTGCATTGTACCCCACCCACTTGGCACCTTTTGAATGCACCCACTACCGGCTCCATCCGAGATATACTACCAGAAATGGCACATTCTCTAGAACATAGTCAATTCTTGGTGCATGCATACTACCATCATGTCAATGTTTATCCTCAAGGAGTGTAAACCATAAACAACAACAAAAAAAAAAACTACAGGATAGAGATTCCTCCAGGGTAGGTTACGTGATACAGTAGAATCCAGATGATAGCAATCCGACATGGTCGCAAAAAATAATTGTACCTTCCTTCCAAGATTCGAATTATCTGAAATTAACAAAATCCACATGCAGAAACAGAGGACATGCATTCACACAGATCTGTTTATGGCTGATGGAATTTATTAATGGCTGAGCGCTACTCACTGCTCACAGTGCAACTGGCGATCGCGCCTTTGGCGATGTGCAGGCCACGCTTAGTGAGCACTTGAAGATGGAGTTTGGACTCGTATGTTCATATCATCCGTAGCGGTGTGGGAGAGTGTTTCGAACACCTGAAATTCTGCACATTGTACTCTAAGCACTCCAGCCAGGAAATTTTACAAATTCGTTATCATCCTGCAATTCATACCAACCCAGGACAGCACCTGGACATCGTGGTAAGGTGGCACGGAGAAACAGAAGTAGAAGGGAGAAGGAGGAAGTGGGGTGTAATGTGGGGATGGCACGATGAGTCTGCAGCACTGCTCTCCATATAAATAATATAAAATGCAGTGGTCAGAGCTTCACACACCAGCGAAGGGGCCCAATGCGGGTTGCACTGTCTAAAGTGTCCATCTTGTCAGGGTCTGAATGAAGTGCTCAGCGAATTTTCAGGGTAGCGGCCGGCACCCCTTTCCTCCCCTTGGAGCCGTCACTGGTACCAATCGTGATTGTACCATCGAGATCCTACTGTATCTGGATTCTAATAACCTGCCTCAGAGAAACTCTTACATTTACCACCAATGTCAAAAGAAATGTGAGCAAGACGACTTCAATGTGAACACAAGAACACAAAGGTAGTATTAGCTCCTGGAAGAGAGATACAGGCTGGGTCCATTAACACTTCCACAGAGCGTTTTTTGCACCACAGATGTGAATATCAGATGGGCTATAGGCAGATACAACTCGAGAACAAAACCGCAAATGCCTCTCCGCCGAGATGTGAGACATATACTGCGCCATTTCGTTTCCCCAAAAACCAATTTTCATTTCATTTCATGCTTCTCCAAGGATGTCCTCTGGCCAATGGCGTCAGCCGGTTCTCAAGAAGTCATGCTTAAGCCCCTTGTACCTAGTAGCATGACATAAGGTGGCTAGCAAGTGCTAGGAGAATAACGATGGATTAACAGATTAGACATGACATGACAATCAGCCAATGTCATTCGATGGATTGTCTCGTTTGAGGGCATTTACTGTTTCTTTCCTAAGTTGAGGGCACTTACTGCTGCGTTCCAAAGTTGCATCTCACTATAGTACTCAATCTCCCTCAACTATAATCCTCTTGTTTTGCTATTCCTATTTCGAATGTCTTGTTCACATTTTATTTGACATCACAGTACCTACTACTGTAAAACATGAGCGACAGACAAGATACTATGCATCATAGTGTCAATGTCATGCACATGAAAATTTCAATGTTTCACAGCACGTTACTGCTATCTAAACCTTTGTTTCTTGGTACCACACGTTCACTTTGTTCCGCAATGCCAGCATGCACAGCTTCTCTGCATTCAGATATTATATACAGACTCTTCGGTGAGAATGCTTTCATGAGCAAGATGACAATTTACAATGAAGTTTGTTACAGCACTTAGTAATGGGATGCTTCCATTGCAGTCACATGAGCAAAAAAGCGAAAAACACAGAGGAACATCATCACAACGATGATTTCAGCAAAATGGCAAGAATATGATGAAGTCTAGAATACTGCCAATAAAATGGCAGGACTCGAACAACAAAAGCAGTACACATGTCTATGCTGTCTCCCCAACTTGTACACTAGGAGCCAGCAAGGCCACCTACCGGCCATGCTATTGTGTGCCACACACGGTGAAGCCCAGCTGCGAATTTTTTCATTAGGCCAACTGTGTGCTGGACCAGAACACTAATAACTATGCACAAGCATCACCCACTAAGTACTGGCAGCCTCAGAACTAACATAACATGGAAGCCAAGAGATAAAACAAAAGGATTTCCTTGCAGCAAACGCTTACACGACGCTCAAAACTGAAAGGTGCACTCCATTTCAATGTGCACCTATCGCAGTGTTCAGAATTTTGGGCTGAGCATTTAAAGAGGCATAAAATTCGGTGCCTTTGCAGCTCTCGAGCCCTGCCAAATGCAACTGAATCTACATCGCATGGCGTCTCACTCTGATCTCACGCCAACAAAGTAAAAAGAGGCAAGGTGATAAAAACTAAGCACTGACAATGCACAGATGATGCATGAAGTGCATTTTACCTGTACAAATAGGGAGCCCTGGTGCAAATAAAAACAGTTGCAAAATAAATACAAAGTTAAAACGAAGGCTATAAAATACCATAAAAATTTTTTGTTCCTTTTTCTTTCATGCATGCTAGTATAGGAGATGGCTGGGTAGAAGGAACTTCACGAAGCTTAAAAACAAACAAAAAAGGGGGACATAAGGGAATAAACAAGGAACGCTGTATGCAGTCCTCTCAGCTGTTACACTGCCCAGTGACACGTTCACAAGCTTATAGTCGAAAAGTAAAGCATGTAAATACTGAGAAATAGAGTGTAAATAGTGGCAGTCTTTCTTTTTTTTACATTCCCTCAACCTCTGAAAGAAAATTGACGGCTGGTTAATGTAAAAATGTATCTGCCATGATGCGGCAC
>JARKHS020004869.1:0-19581 GCA_030143305.2 Amblyomma americanum
CACAAGTGCTGAAGCCGTGTTGCTCGATGTTCCTTGTAGCGTCGTAACTCTCGGTATTACAGTAATTCAGCGTTTTCAGGTCGCTGTCGTAATTGCAGGTGTTCACTTGAGCAATAGAGCCTGGTAGAACGAAGCCAAGAACCCGAACCAAAAACACAAAATTGTTCCTCAACATCGCCGCGCTCAGAGTGTCAACATGCCCAGTGCCAAAGAACGAAACGTGACTAGATTTAAAGCAGTGTGACGTCAATGTTGCAGCAGCAGCCCATGTTACGCTGGTAGCCGTGAACAGTGGCGGATCGGTTCCAGAGGTGCTGATGCCGTGTTGCTCGATGTTCCTTGTAGCATCGTAAGTCTCGGTTTTACAGTAATTCAGCGTTTTCAGGTCACTGTCGTAAATGCAGGTGTTCACTCGAGAAATGCAGCCTGATAGAACGAAGCCAAGAACCTGAACCCAAAGGACGAAATGGTTCCTCAACATCAACTCACTCAGTGTGCTACCATGCCCAGTTACAAAGAACGAAACGTGACTCGATTTAAAGCAGTGTGACGTCAATGTTGCAGCAGCAGCCCATGTCACGCTGGTGGCCGTGAACAGTGGTGGATCGGTTCCAAAGGTGCTGATGCCGTGTTGCTCGATGTTCCTTGTAGCGTCGTAACTCTCGGTTTTACAGTAATTCAGCATTCTCAGGTCACTGTCGTAAATGCAGTTTTTCACTCGAGCAATGCGCCTGGTAGAACGAAGCAAAGAATCTGAATCAGAAAGACAAATGGTTCCTCAACATCACCTCGCTCAGGATGCCACCATGTCCAGTGGCAAAGAACGAAGCGAGACTGGATTTAAAGCAGTGTGACGCCAATTTTGCAGCACGTGCCGATGGTAAGCTGGGCGCCGTGAACAGAGGAGGATCGGTTCCACAGGTGCTGATACCCTGTCGCTCGATGTTCCTTGTAGCGTCGTAACTCTCGGTATTACAGTAATTCAGAGTTTTCAGGTCACTGTCGTAAATGCAGGTGTTCACTCGAGCAATGCAGCCTGGTAGAACGTAGCAAAGAATCTGAATCAAAAAGACAAATGGTTCCTCAACATCACATCGCTCAGGGCGCCACCATGCCCAGTTCCAAAGAACGAAACGTGACACTGATTTCAAGCAGTGTGAAGTCAATTTTTCAGGAGCTGCCGGTGTTACGCTAGGGGCCGTGAACAGTGGTGGATCGGTTCCACAGGTGCTGATGCCGTGTTGCTCGATGTTCCTTGTAGCATCGTAAGTCTCGGTTTTACAGTAATTCAGCGTTTTCAGGTCACTGTCGTGAATGCAGGTGTTCACTCGAGAAATGCAGCCTGGTAGAACGTAGCAAAGAATCTGAATCAAAAAGACAAATGGTTCCTCAACATCACCTCGCTCAGTGTGCCCCCCTGCTCAGTGCCAAAGAACGAAACATGACTCGATTTCAAGCTGTGTGACGTCAATGTTGCAGCAGCTACCGATGTTAATCTGGGGGCCGTGAACAGTGGTGGATCGGTTCCACAAGTGCTGAAGCCGTGTTGCTCGATGTTCCTTGTAGGGTCGTAACTCTCGGTATTACAGTAATTCAGCGTTTTCAGGTCGCTGTCGTAAATGCAGGTGTTCGCTCGACCAATGCAGCCTGGTAGAACGAAACCAAGAACCTGAACCAAAAAGTCAAAATGGTTCCTCAACATTACCTCGCTCAGGGTGCCACCATGCCCAGTGCCAAATAACAAAACTCGATTTAAAGCAGTGTTACGCCAATGTTGCAGCAGCTGCCGATGATACGCTGGTCGCCGTTAACACTGGTGGATCGGTTCCACAGGTGCTGATGCCGTTTTGCTCGATAATCCTTGTAGCTTCGTAAGTCTCGGTATTACAGTAATTCAGCGTTTTCAGGTCACTGTCGTAAATGCAGGTGTTCACTCGAGCAATGCAGCCTGATAGAACGAAGCCAAGAACCTGAACCCAAAGGACGAAATGGTTCCTCAACATCAACTCACTCAGTGTGCTACCATGCCCAGTTACAAATAACTAAACTCCACTCGATTTAAAGCAGTGTTACGTCAATGTTGCAGCACCTGCCGATGATACGCTGGTGGCCTTTAACAGTGGTGGATCGGTTCCACATTTGCTGGAGCCGTGTTGCTCGATGTTTCTTTTAGCGTCGTAACTCTGGCTATTATAGTATTTTAGAATTTTCAGATCGCTGTCTTAAATGCAGGTGTTCACTCGAGCAATGCAGCTTAGTAGAACGAAGCCAAGAACCTGAGCCAAAAAGACGAAATGATTCCTCAACATCCCCTCGCTCAGGGTGAAACCATGCCCAGTTCCAAAGAACCAAGCGGGACTAGATTTATAGCAGTGTGACTTCAATGTTGCAGCAGCTGCCGTTGTTACGCTGGGGGCGGTGAACAGTGGTGGGTCTGTTCTACACGTTCTGATGCCGTGTTGCTCGATGGTCCTTGTAGTGTCGTAGCACTCGGTACTACCGTAATTCAGCGTTCTCAGGTCACTGGCTTACATGCAGGTGTTCACTCGAGAATGCAGTGTGGTAGAACAAAGCAAAGTACCTGCACCAAAAAGAGGAAATGGTTCCTCAACATCACCTCGTTCACGGTGCCACCATGCTCTGTGCCAAAGAACGAAACGTGACTCGATTTAAAGCAGTGTGACGTCAATGTTGCAGCAGCTACCTATGTTACGCTGGGGGCCGTGAGCAGTGGTGGATTGGTTCCAGAAGTGCTGAAGCCTTTTAGTTCGATGTTTCTTGTATCGTCGTAACTCTCGGCATTACAGTAATTCAGCGTTTTTATGTCGCTTTCGTAAATGCAGGTGTTCGCTCGAGCAATGCAGCCTGGTAGAACGAAGCCAAGAACCTAAACCAAAAGACGAAATGGTTCATGAACATCACCTCGCTCAGTGTGCCCCCTGCCCAGTGCCAAAGAACGAAACGTGACACTGATTTAAAGCAGTGTGAAGTCAATGTTGCAGCAGCTACCGATGTTACGCTAGTTGCCGTGAACAGTGGGGAATCTGTTCCACATGTGGTGATGCCATGTTGCTCGATGTTCCTTGTACCGTCGTAACTCTCGGTATTACATTAATTCAGCGTTTTGAGGTCGCTGTCCTAAATGCAGGTTTTCACTCGAGCAATGCAGCCTGGTAGAACGAAGCCAAGAACCTGAACCAAAAAGACGAAATGGTTCATCAACATCACCTCGCTCAGTGTGCCCCCTGCCCAGTGCCAAAGAACGAAACATGACTCGATTTAAAGCAGTGTGACGTCAATGTTGCAGCAGCTACTGATGTTAAGCTGGGGGCCGTGAACAGTGGTGGATCGGTTCCACAAGTGCTGAAACCGTGTTGCTCGATGTTCCTTGTAGCGTCGTAACTCTCGGTATTACAGTAATTCAGCGTTTTCAGGTCGCTGTCGTAAATGCAGGTGTTCACTCGAGCAATGCAGCCTGGTAGAACGAAGCCAAGAACCTGAACCAAAAAGTCGAAATGGTTCCTCAACATTACCTCGCTTAGGGTGCCACCATGCCCAGTGCCAAATAACGAAACTCGATTTAAAGCAGTGTTACGCCAATGTTGCAGTAGCTGCCGGTGATACGCTGGTGGCCGTTAACACTGGTGGATCGGTTCCACAGGTGCTGATGCCGTTTTGCTGGATGTTCCTTGTAGCTTCGTAACTCTCGGTATTACAGTAATTCAGCGTTTTCAGGCCGCTTTCGTAAAAGCAGGCGTTCACTTGAGCAATGCAGTGTGGTAGAACAAAGCCAAGAACCTGAACCAAAAAGACGAAATTGTTCCTCAACATCACCTTGCTCAGTGTGCCACCATGCCCAGTTACAAAGAACGAAACGTGACTCGATTTAAAGCAGTGTGATGTCAATGTTACAGCGGCTACCGATGTTACGCCGGGGGCCAAGAAGAGTGGTGGATCGGTTCCACAGGTGCTGAAGCCGTGTTGCTCGATGTTCCTCGTAGCGTCGTAACTCTTGGCATTACAGTAATTCAGCGTTTTCATATCGCTTTCGTATATGCTGCTGTTGACTCGAGCAATGCAGCCTAGTAGAACAAAGCCAAGAACCTGAACCAAAAAGACGAAATCGTTCCTAAACATCACCTCGCTCAGTGTGCTACCATGCCCAGTTACAAAGAACGAAACATGACTCGATTTAAAGCAGTGTGACGTCAATGTTGCAGCAGCAGCCCATGTCACGCTAGTGGCCGTTAACAGTGGTGGATCGGTTCCACAGATGCTGATGCCGTTTTGCTCGATGTTCCTTGTAGCGTCGTAACACTCGGTATTAGAGCAATTCAGTGTTTTCAGGTCGCTGTCGTAAGTGCAGGTGTTCACTCAAGCAATGCAGACTGGTAGAACGAAGCCAAAAACCTGAACCCAAAAGACGAAACGGTTCCTCAACATCACCTGGCTCAGGGTGTCAACATACCCAGTGCAAAAGAACGAATCGTGACTCGATTTAAAGCAGTGTGACGTCAATGTTGCAGCAGCAGCCCATGTTACGCTGGTAGCCGCGAACAGTGGTGGATCGGTTCCACAGGTGCTGATGCCGTGTTGCTCGATGTTCCTTGTAGCATCGTAAGTCTCGGTTTTACAGTAATTCAGCGTTTTCAGGTCACTGTCGTAAATGCAGGTGTTCACTCGAGAAATGCAGCCTGGTAGAACGTAGCAAAGAATCTGAATCAAAAAGAGAAATGGTTCCTCAACATCACCTCGCTCAGTGTGCCCCCCTGCTCAGTGCCAAAGAACGAAACATGACTCAATTTCAAGCTGTGTGACGTCAATGTTGCAGCAGCTACCGATGTTAATCTGGGGGCCGTGAACAGTGGTGGATCGGTTCCACAAGTGCTGAAGCCGTGTTGCTCGATGTTCCTTGTAGCGTCGTAACTCTCGGTATTACAGTAATTCAGCGTTTTCAGGTCGCTGTCGTAATTGCAGGTGTTCACTTGAGCAATAGAGCCTGGTAGAACGAAGCCAAGAACCCGAACCAAAAACACAAAATTGTTCCTCAACATCGCCGCGCTCAGAGTGTCAACATGCCCAGTGCCAAAGAACGAAACGTGACTAGATTTAAAGCAGTGTGACGTCAATGTTGCAGCAGCAGCCCATGTTACGCTGGTAGCCGTGAACAGTGGCGGATCGGTTCCAGAGGTGCTGATGCCGTGTTGCTCAATGTTCCTTGTAGCATCGTAAGTCTCGGTTTTACAGTAATTCAGCGTTTTCAGGTCACTGTCGTAAATGCAGGTGTTCACTCGAGAAATGCAGCCTGATAGAACGAAGCCAAGAACCTGAACCCAAAGGACGAAATGGTTCCTCAACATCAACTCACTCAGTGTGCTACCATGCCCAGTTACAAAGAACGAAACGTGACTCGATTTAAAGCAGTGTGACGTCAATGTTGCAGCAGCAGCCCATGTCACGCTGGTGGCCGTGAACAGTGGTGGATCGGTTCCAAAGGTGCTGATGCCGTGTTGCTCGATGTTCCTTGTAGCGTCGTAACTCTCGGTTTTACAGTAATTCAGCATTCTCAGGTCACTGTCGTAAATGCAGTTTTTCACTCGAGCAATGCGCCTGGTAGAACGAAGCAAAGAATCTGAATCAGAAAGACAAATGGTTCCTCAACATCACCTCGCTCAGGATGCCACCATGTCCAGTGGCAAAGAACGAAGCGAGACTGGATTTAAAGCAGTGTGACGCCAATTTTGCAGCACGTGCCGATGGTAAGCTGGGCGCCGTGAACAGAGGTGGATCGGTTCCACAGGTGCTGATACCCTGTCGCTCGATGTTCCTTGTAGCGTCGTAACTCTCGGTATTACAGTAATTCAGAGTTTTCAGGTCACTGTCGTAAATGCAGGTGTTCACTCGAGCAATGCAGCCTGGTAGAACGTAGCAAAGAATCTGAATCAAAAAGACAAATGGTTCCTCAACATCACATCGCTCAGGGCGCCACCATGCCCAGTTCCAAAGAACGAAACGTGACACTGATTTCAAGCAGTGTGAAGTCAATTTTTCAGGAGCTGCCGGTGTTACGCTAGGGGCCGTGAACAGTGGTGGATCGGTTCCACAGGTGCTGATGCCGTGTTGCTCGATGTTCCTTGTAGCATCGTAAGTCTCGGTTTTACAGTAATTCAGCGTTTTCAGGTCACTGTCGTGAATGCAGGTGTTCACTCGAGAAATGCAGCCTGGTAGAACGTAGCAAAGAATCTGAATCAAAAAGACAAATGGTTCCTCAACATCACCTCGCTCAGTGTGCCCCCCTGCTCAGTGCCAAAGAACGAAACATGACTCGATTTCAAGCTGTGTGACGTCAATGTTGCAGCAGCTACCGATGTTAATCTGGGGGCCGTGAACAGTGGTGGATCGGTTCCACAAGTGCTGAAGCCGTGTTGCTCGATGTTCCTTGTAGGGTCGTAACTCTCGGTATTACAGTAATTCAGCGTTTTCAGGTCGCTGTCGTAAATGCAGGTGTTCGCTCGACCAATGCAGCCTGGTAGAACGAAACCAAGAACCTGAACCAAAAAGTCAAAATGGTTCCTCAACATTACCTCGCTCAGGGTGCCACCATGCCCAGTGCCAAATAACAAAACTCGATTTAAAGCAGTGTTACGCCAATGTTGCAGCAGCTGCCGATGATACGCTGGTCGCCGTTAACACTGGTGGATCGGTTCCACAGGTGCTGATGCCGTTTTGCTCGATAATCCTTGTAGCTTCGTAAGTCTCGGTATTACAGTAATTCAGCGTTTTCAGGTCACTGTCGTAAATGCAGGTGTTCACTCGAGCAATGCAGCCTGATAGAACGAAGCCAAGAACCTGAACCCAAAGGACGAAATGGTTCCTCAACATCAACTCACTCAGTGTGCTACCATGCCCAGTTACAAATAACTAAACTCCACTCGATTTAAAGCAGTGTTACGTCAATGTTGCAGCACCTGCCGATGATACGCTGGTGGCCTTTAACAGTGGTGGATCGGTTCCACATTTGCTGGAGCCGTGTTGCTCGATGTTTCTTTTAGCGTCGTAACTCTGGCTATTATAGTATTTTAGAATTTTCAGATCGCTGTCTTAAATGCAGGTGTTCACTCGAGCAATGCAGCTTAGTAGAACGAAGCCAAGAACCTGAGCCAAAAAGACGAAATGATTCCTCAACATCCCCTCGCTCAGGGTGAAACCATGCCCAGTTCCAAAGAACCAAGCGGGACTAGATTTATAGCAGTGTGACTTCAATGTTGCAGCAGCTGCCGTTGTTACGCTGGGGGCGGTGAACAGTGGTGGGTCTGTTCTACACGTTCTGATGCCGTGTTGCTCGATGGTCCTTGTAGTGTCGTAGCACTCGGTACTACCGTAATTCAGCGTTCTCAGGTCACTGGCTTACATGCAGGTGTTCACTCGAGAATGCAGTGTGGTAGAACAAAGCAAAGTACCTGCACCAAAAAGAGGAAATGGTTCCTCAACATCACCTCGTTCACGGTGCCACCATGCTCTGTGCCAAAGAACGAAACGTGACTCGATTTAAAGCAGTGTGACGTCAATGTTGCAGCAGCTACCTATGTTACGCTGGGGGCCGTGAGCAGTGGTGGATTGGTTCCAGAAGTGCTGAAGCCTTTTAGTTCGATGTTTCTTGTATCGTCGTAACTCTCGGCATTACAGTAATTCAGCGTTTTTATGTCGCTTTCGTAAATGCAGGTGTTCGCTCGAGCAATGCAGCCTGGTAGAACGAAGCCAAGAACCTAAACCAAAAGACGAAATGGTTCATGAACATCACCTCGCTCAGTGTGCCCCCTGCCCAGTGCCAAAGAACGAAACGTGACACTGATTTAAAGCAGTGTGAAGTCAATGTTGCAGCAGCTACCGATGTTACGCTAGTTGCCGTGAACAGTGGGGAATCTGTTCCACATGTGGTGATGCCATGTTGCTCGATGTTCCTTGTACCGTCGTAACTCTCGGAATTACATTAATTCAGCGTTTTGAGGTCGCTGTCCTAAATGCAGGTTTTCACTCGAGCAATGCAGCCTGGTAGAACGAAGCCAAGAACCTGAACCAAAAAGACGAAATGGTTCATCAACATCACCTCGCTCAGTGTGCCCCCTGCCCAGTGCCAAAGAACGAAACATGACTCGATTTAAAGCAGTGTGACGTCAATGTTGCAGCAGCTACTGATGTTAAGCTGGGGGCCGTGAACAGTGGTGGATCGGTTCCACAAGTGCTGAAACCGTGTTGCTCGATGTTCCTTGTAGCGTCGTAACTCTCGGTATTACAGTAATTCAGCGTTTTCAGGTCGCTGTCGTAAATGCAGGTGTTCACTCGAGCAATGCAGCCTGGTAGAACGAAGCCAAGAACCTGAACCAAAAAGTCGAAATGGTTCCTCAACATTACCTCGCTTAGGGTGCCACCATGCCCAGTGCCAAATAACGAAACTCGATTTAAAGCAGTGTTACGCCAATGTTGCAGTAGCTGCCGATGATACGCTGGTGGCCGTTAACACTGGTGGATCGGTTCCACAGGTGCTGATGCCGTTTTGCTGGATGTTCCTTGTAGCTTCGTAACTCTCGGTATTACAGTAATTCAGCGTTTTCAGGTTGCTGTCGTAAATGCAGGTGTTCACTCGAGCAATGCAGCCTGGTAGAACGAAGCCAAGAACCTGAACCCAAAAGACGAAATGGTTCATCAACATCACCTCGCTCAGGGTGTCAACATGCCCAGTGCCAAAGAACGAAACGTGACTCGATTTAAAGCAGTGTGACGTCAATGTTGCAGCGGCTACCGACGTTACGCCGGGGGCCAAGAACAGTGGTGGATCGGTTCCACAGGTGCTGGAGCCGTGTTGCTCGATGTTTCTTGTAGCGTCGTAACTCTGGCTATTATAGTATTTTAGCGTTTTCAGATCGCTGTCGTAAATGCAGGTGTTCACTCGAGCAATGCAGCTTAGAAGAACGAAGCCAAGAACCTGAAGCAAAAAGACGAAATGGTTCCTCAACATAACCTCGCTCACGGTGAAACCATGCCCAGTTACAAAGAACCAAGCGGGACCAGATTTAAGGCAGTGTGACGTCAATGGTGCAGCAGCTACCGATGTTACGCTGGGGGCCGTGAACAGTGGTGGATCGGTTCCACAGATGCTGATGCCGTTTTGCTCGATGTTCCTTGTAGCGTCGTAACTCTCGGTATTACAGTAATTCAGCGTTTTCAGGTCGCTGTCGTAAATGCAGGTGTTCACTCGAGCAATGCAGCCAGGTAGAACGAAGCCAAGAACCTGAACCCAAAAGACGAAATGGTTCCTCAACATCACCTCGCTCAGTGTGCTACCATGCCCAGTTACAAAGAACGAAACGTGACTCGATTTAAAGCAGTGTGACGTCAATGTTGCAGCAGCAGCCCATGTCAAGCTGGTGGCCGTGAACAGTGGTGGATCGGTTCCAAAGGTGCTGATGCCATGTTGCTCGATGTTCCTTGTAGCGTCGTAACTCTCGGTTTTACAGTAATTCAGCATTTTCAGGTCACTGTCGTAAATGCAGTTGTTCACTCGAGCAATGCGCCTGGTAGAACGAAGCAAAGAATCTGAATCAGAAAGACAAATGGTTCCTCAACGTCACCTCGCTCAGGGTGCCACCATGTCCAGTGCCAAAGAACGAAGCGTGACTGGATTTAAAGCAGTGTGACGTCAATTTTGCAGCAGGTGCCGATGATACGCTGGTGGCCGTTAACACTGGTGGATCGGTTCCACAGGTGCTGATGCCGTTTTGCTCGATCATCCTTGTAGCTTCGTAACTCTCGGTATTACAGTAACTCAGCGTTTTCAGGTCGCTGTCGTAAATGCAGGTGCTCCCTCGAGCAATGCAGCCTGATAGAACGAAGCCAAGAACCTGAACCCAAAGGACGAAATGGTTCCTCAACATCACTTCGCTCAGTGTGCTACCATGCCCAGTTACAAAGAACGAAACGTGACTCGATTTAAAGCAGTGTGACGTCAATGTTGGAGCAGCAGCCCATGCCAAGCTGGTGGCCGTGAACAGTGGTGGATCGGTTCCAAAGGTGCTGATGCCATGTTGCTCGATGTTCCTTGTAGCGTCGTAAATCTCGGCTTTACAGTAATTCAGCATTTTCAGGTCACTGTCGTAAATGCAGTTGTTCACTCGAGCAATGCGCCTGGTAGAACGAAGCAAAGAATCTGAATCAGAAAGACAAATGGTTCCTCAACATCACCTCGCTCAGGGTGCCACCATGTCCAGTGCCAAAGAACGAAGCGTGACTGGATTTAAAGCAGTGTGACGTCAATTTTGCAGCAGGTGCCGATGGTAAGCTGGGCGCCGTGAACAGAGGTGGATCGGTTCCACAGGTGCTGATACCCTGTTGCTCGATGTTCCTTGTAGCGTCGTAACACTCGGTATTACAGTAATTCAGCGTTTTCAGGTCACTGTCGTAAATGCAGGTGTTCACTCGAGCAATGCAGCCTGGTAGAACGTAGCAAAGAATCTGAATCAAAAAGACAAATGGTTCCTCAACATCACCTCGCTCAAGACGCCACCATGCCCAGTTCCAAAGAACGAAACGTGACACTGATTTCAAGCAGTGTGAAGTCAATGTTGCAGGAGCTGCCGGTGTTACGCTAGGGGCCGTGAACAGTGGGGGATCGGTTCAACAGGTGGTGATGCCATGTTGCTCGATGTTGCTTGTACCGTCGTTACTCTCGGTATTGCATTATTTCAGCGTTTTCAGGTCGCTGTCCTAAATGCAGGTGTTCACTCGAGCAATGGAGCCTGGTAGGACGAAGCCAAGAACCTGAACCAAAAAGACGAAATGGTTCATCAACATCACCTCGCTCAGTGTGACCCCTGCCCAGTGGCAAAGAACGAAACGTGACTCGATTTAAAGCAGTGTGACGTCAATGTTGTAGCAGCTACCGATGTTACGCTGGGGGCCGTGAACAGTGGTGGATCGGTTCCACAAGCGCTGAAGCCGTGTTGCTCGATGTTTCTTGTATCGTCGTAACTCTCGGCATTACAGTAATTCAGCGTTTTCATGTCGCTTTCGTAAATGCAGGTGTTCACTCGAGCAATGCAGCCTGGTAGAACGAAGCCAAGAACCTGAGCCAAAAAGACGAAATGGTTCCTAACATCACCTCGCTCAGGGTGAAACCATGCCCAGTTCCAAAGAACCAAGCGGGACTAGATTTATAGCAGTGTGACTTCAATGTTGCAGCAGCTCCCGTTGTTACGCTGGGGGCTGTGAACAGTGGTGGGTCTGTTCTACACGTTCTGATGCCATGTTGCTCGATGGTCCTTGTAGTGTCGTAGCTCTCGGTACTAGCGTAATTCAGCGTTTTCAGGTCGCTGTCTTAAATGCAGGTGTTCACTCGAGCAATGCAGTGTGGTAGAACAAAGCCAAGTACCTGAACCAAAAAAAGGAAATGGTTCCTCAACATCACCTCGTTCACGGTGCCACCATGCCCTGTGCCAAAGAACGAAACGTGACTCGATTTAAAGCAGTGTCACGTCAATGTTGCAGCAGCTACCGATGTTACGCTGGTGGCCGTGAACAGTGCTGGATCGGTTCCACAGGTGCTGATGCCGCGTTGCTTGAAGTTCTTTGTAGCGTCGTAACTCCGGGTATTACACAAATTCAGCGTGTTCAGGTCGCTGTCGTAAATGCAGGTGTTCACTTGAGCAATACAGCCTGGTAGAACGAAGCCAAGAACCCGAACCAAAAACACAAAATTGTTCCTCAACATCGCCGCGCTCAGGGTGTCAACATGCCCAGTGCCAAAGAACGAAACGTGACTCGATTTAAAGCAGTGTGACTTCAATGTTGCAGCAGTTGCCCATGTTACGCTGGTAGCGGTGAACAGTGGTGATCGGTTCCACAAGTGCTGAAGCCGTGTTGCTCGATGTTCCTTGTAGCGTCGTAACTCCCGGTATTACAGTAATTCAGCGTTTTCAGGCCGCTTTCGTAAAAGCAGGCGTTCACTCGAGCAATGCAGTCTGGTAGGACGAAGCCAAGAACCTGAACCAAAAAGGCGAAATGATTCCTCAACATCACCTCGCTCAGGGTGCCCCCCTGCCCAGTGCCAAAGAACGAAACATGACTCGATTTAAAGCTGCGTGACGTCAATGTTGCAGCACCTACCGATGTTAAGCTGGGGGCCGTGAACAGTGGTGGATCGGTTCCACAAGTGCTCAAGCCGTGTTGCTCGATGTTCCCTGTAGCGTCGTAACTCTAAGTATTACCGTAATTCAGCGTTTTCAGGTCGCTTTCGTTTATGCTGGTGTTCACTCGAGCAATGCAGCCTAGTAGAACAAAGCCAAGAACCTGAAACAAAAAGACGAAATGGTTTCTAAACATCACCTCGCTCAATGTGCTACCATGCCCAGTTACAAAGAACGAAACGTGACTCGATTTAAAGCAGTGTGACGTCAATGTTGCAGCAGCAGCCCATGTCACGCTGGTGGCCGTGAACAGTGGTGGATCGGTTCCAAAGGTGCTGATGCCGTGTTGCTCGATGTTCCTTGTAGCGTCGTAACTCTCGGTTTTACAGTAATTCATCATTTTCAGGTCACTGTCGTAAATGCAGTTGTTCACTCGAGCATTGCGCCTGGTAGAACGAAGCAAAGATTCTGAATCAGAAAGACAAATGGTTCCTCAATATCACCTCGCTCAGGGTGGCACCATGTCCAGTGCCAAAGAACGAAGCGTGACTGGATATAAAGCAGTGTGACGTCAATTTTGCAGCAGGTGCCGATGGTAAGCTGGGCGCCGTGAACAGAGGTGGATTGGTTCCACAGGTGCTGATAACCTGTTGATCGATGTTCCTTGTACCGTCGTTACTCTCGGTATTGCATTAATTCAGCGTTTTCAGGTCGCTGTCCTAAATGCAGGTGTTCACTCGAGCAATGCAGCCAGGTAGAACGAAGCCAAGAACCTGAACCAAAAAGACGAAATGGTTCATCAACATCACCTCGCTCAGTGTGCCCCCCTGCCCAGTGCCAAAGAACGAAACGTGACTCGATTTAAAGCAGTGTGACATCAATGTTGTAGCATCTACCGATGTTACGCTGGGGGCCGTGAACAGTGGTAGATCGGTTCCACAAGCGCTGAAGCCGTGTTGCTCGATGTTTCTTGTATCGTCGTAACTCTCGGCATTACAGTAATTCAGCGTTTTCATGTCGCTTTCGTAAATGCAGGTGTTCACTCGAGCAATGCAGCCTGGTAGAACGAAGCCAAGAACCTGAGCCAAAAAGACGAAATGGTTCCTCAACATCACCTCGCTCAGGGTGAAACCATGCCCAGTGCCAAAGAACGAAACGTGACTTGATTTAAAGCAGTGTGACGTCAATGTTGCAGCAGCTACCCATGTTACGCTGGTAGCCGTGAACAGTGGTGGGCCGGTTCAACAGGTGGTGATGCCGTTTTGCTCGATGTTCCTTGTAGCATCGTCAGTCTCGGTTTTTACAGTAATTCAGCGTTTTCAGGTCACTGTCGTAAATGCAGGTGTTCACTCGAGCAATGCAGCCTCGTAGAACGTAGCAAAGAATCTGAATCAAAAAGACAAATGGTTCCTCAACATCACCTCGCTCAGGGTGCCACCATGCCCAGTTCCAAAGAACGAAACGTGACACTGATTTAAAGCAGTGTGAAGTCAATGTTGCAGGAGCTGCCGGTGTTACGCTAGAGGCCGTGAACAGTGGGGTATCGGTTCCACAGGTGCTGGAGCCGTGTTGCTCGATGTTTCTTGTAGCGTCGTAACTCTTGCTATTATAGTATTTTAGCGTTTTCAGGTCGCTGTCGTAAATGCCGGTTCTCACTCGAGCAATGCAGTCTGGTAGGACGAAGCCAAGAACCTGAACCAAAAAGGCGAAATGATTCCTCACCATCACCTCGCTCAGGGTGCCACCATGTCCTGTGCCAAAGAACGAAGCGTGACTCGATTTAAAGCAGTGTGACGTCAATGCTGCAGCATCTGCCGATGTTAAGCTTGGGGTGGTGAACAGTGATGGTCGGTTGTACACGTTCTGATGCCGTGTTGCTCGATGTTCCCTGTACCGTCGTAACTCTAAGTATTACCGTAATTCAGCGTTTTCAGGTCGCTCTCCTAAATGCAGGTGTTCACTCGAACAATGCAGTCTGGTAGAACAAAGCCAAGAACCTGAACCAAAAAGACGAAATGGTTCCTCAACATCACCTCGCTCAGTGTGCCACCATGCCCCGTTACAAAGAACGAAACGTGACTCGATTTAAAGCAGTGTGACGTCAATGTTACAGAGCTACCGATGTTACGCCGGGGGCCATGAACAGTGGTGGATCGGTTCCTCAGCTGCTGAAGCCGTGTTGCTCGATGTTCCTTGTAGCGTTGTAACTCTCGGCATTACAGTAATTCAGCGTTTTCATATCGCTTTCGTATATGCTGGTGTTCACTCGAGCAATGCAGCCTAGTAGAACAAAGCCAAGAACCTGAAACAAAAAGACGAAATGGTTCCTAAACATCACCTCGCTCAATGTGCTACCATGCCCAGTTACAAAGAACGAAACGTGACTCGATTTAAAGCAGTGTTACGTCAATGTTGCAGCAGCAGCAGCCCATGTCACGCTGGTGGCCGTGAACAGTGGTGGATCGGTTCCACAGGTGCTGATGCCGTGTTGCTCGATGTTCCTTGTAGCGTCGTAACTCTGGTTATTACAGTAATTCAGCGTTTTCAGGTCGCTGTCGTAAATGCAGGTGTTCACTCGAGCAATGCAGCCTGGTAGAACGAAGCCAAGAACCTGAACCAAAAAGACGAAATGGTTCCTCAACATCACCTCGCTCAGGGTGCAACCATGCCCAGTGCCAAAGAACGAAGCGTGACTAGATTTAAAGCAGTGTGACGTCAATGTTGCAGCAGGCTGCCGATGTTACGCTGGGGCCGTGAACAGTGGTGGATCTGGTTCCACAGGTGCTGATGACCGTGTTGCTCGATGTTCCTTGTAGCGTCGTACTCTCGGTATTATGTAATTCAGCGTTTTCAGCTCGCTGTCCTAAATGCAGGTGTTCACTCGAGCAATGCAGCTAGGTAGAACGAAGCCAAGACCTGAACCAAAAAGACGAAATGGTTCCTCAACATCACCTCGCTCACGGTGCCACCATGCCCAGTGCCAAAGAACGAAAGCGTGACTCGATTTAAAGCAGTGTGACGTCAATGTTGCAGCAGCTACCGATGTTACGCTGGGGGCCGTGAACAGTGGTGGATCGGTTCCACAAGTGCTGAGCCGTGTTGCTCGATGTTTCTTGTATCGTCGTAACTCTCGGCATTACAGTAATTCAGCGTTTTCATGTCGCTTTCGTAAATGCAGGTGTTCACTCGAGCAATGCAGCCTGGTAGAACGAAGCCAAGAACCTGAACCAAAAAGACGAAATGGTTCCTCAACATCACCTCGCTCAGTGTGCCACCATGCCCAGTGCCAAAGAACGAAACGTGACTGATTTAAAGCAGTGTGACGTCAATGTTGCAGAGCTAGCCGATGATACGCTGGTGGCCGTGAACAGTGGTGGATCGGTTCCACAGGTGCTGATGCCGTGTTGCTCGATGTTCCTTGTAGCTTCGTAACTCTCGGTATTACAGTAATTCAGCGTTTTCAGGTCGCTGTCGTAAATGCAGGTGTTCACTCGAGCAATGCAGCCTGGTAGAACGAAGCCAAGAACCTGAACCCAAAAGACGAAATGGTTCCTCAACATCACCTCGCTCAGGGTGCCACCATGCCCAGTGCCAAAGAACGAAACGTGACTCGATTTAAAGCAGTGTGACGTCAATGTTGCAGCGGCTGCCGACGTTACGCCGGGGGCCGTGAACAGTGGTGGATCGGTTCCACAGGTGCTGGAGCCGTGTTGCTCGATGTTTCTTGTAGCGTCGTAACTCTGGCTATTATAGTATTTTAGCGTTTTCAGATCGCTGTCGTAAATGCAGGTGTTCACTCGAGCAATGCAGCTTAGAAGAACGAAGCCAAGAACCTGAAGCAAAAAGACGAAATGGTTCCTCAACATAACCTCGCTCACGGTGAAACCATGCCCAGTTACAAAGAACCAAGCGGGACCAGATTTAAGGCAGTGTGACGTCAATGGTGCAGCAGCTACCGATGTTACGCTGGGGGCCGTGAACAGTGGTGGATCGGTTCCACAGATGCTGATGCCGTTTTGCTCGATGTTCCTTGTAGCGTCGTAACTCTCGGTATTACAGTAATTCAGCGTTTTCAGGTCGCTGTCGTAAATGCAGGTGTTCACTCGAGCAATGCAGCCAGGTAGAACGAAGCCAAGAACCTGAACCCAAAAGACGAAATGGTTCCTCAACATCACCTCGCTCAGTGTGCTACCATGCCCAGTTACAAAGAACGAAACGTGACTCGATTTAAAGCAGTGTGACGTCAATGTTGCAGCAGCAGCCCATGTCAAGCTGGTGGCCGTGAACAGTGGTGGATCGGTTCCAAAGGTGCTGATGCCATGTTGCTCGATGTTCCTTGTAGCGTCGTAACTCTCGGTTTTACAGTAATTCAGCATTTTCAGGTCACTGTCGTAAATGCAGTTGTTCACTCGAGCAATGCAGCCTGGTAGAACGAAGCCAAGAACCTGAATCAGAAAGACGAAATGGTTCCTCAACGTCACCTCGCTCAGGGTGCCACCATGTCCAGTGCCAAAGAACCAAGCGGGACTGGATTTAAAGCAGTGTGACGTCAATGTTGCAGCAGCTGCCGATGTTACGCTGGGGGCCGTGAACACTGGTGGATCGGTTCCACAGGTGCTGATGCCGTTTTGCTCGATCATCCTTGTAGCTTCGTAACTCTCGGTATTACAGTAACTCAGCGTTTTCAGGTCGCTGTCGTAAATGCAGGTGCTCACTCGAGCAATGCAGCCTGATAGAACGAAGCCAAGAACCTGAACCCAAAGGACGAAATGGTTCCTCAACATCACTTCGCTCAGTGTGCTACCATGCCCAGTTACAAAGAACGAAACGTGACTCGATTTAAAGCAGTGTGACGTCAATGTTGGAGCAGCAGCCCATGCCAAGCTGGTGGCCGTGAACAGTGGTGGATCGGTTCCAAAGGTGCTGATGCCATGTTGCTCGATGTTCCTTGTAGCGTCGTAAATCTCGGCTTTACAGTAATTCAGCATTTTCAGGTCACTGTCGTAAATGCAGTTGTTCACTCGAGCAATGCGCCTGGTAGAACGAAGCAAAGAATCTGAATCAGAAAGACAAATGGTTCCTCAACATCACCTCGCTCAGGGTGCCACCATGTCCAGTGCCAAAGAACGAAGCGTGACTGGATTTAAAGCAGTGTGACGTCAATTTTGCAGCAGGTGCCGATGGTAAGCTGGGCGCCGTGAACAGAGGTGGATCGGTTCCACAGGTGCTGATACCCTGTTGCTCGATGTTCCTTGTAGCGTCGTAACACTCGGTATTACAGTAATTCAGCGTTTTCAGGTCACTGTCGTAAATGCAGGTGTTCACTCGAGCAATGCAGCCTGGTAGAACGTAGCAAAGAATCTGAATCAAAAAGACAAATGGTTCCTCAACATCACCTCGCTCAAGACGCCACCATGCCCAGTTCCAAAGAACGAAACGTGACACTGATTTCAAGCAGTGTGAAGTCAATGTTGCAGGAGCTGCCGGTGTTACGCTAGGGGCCGTGAACAGTGGGGGATCGGTTCAACAGGTGGTGATGCCATGTTGCTCGATGTTGCTTGTACCGTCGTTACTCTCGGTATTGCATTATTTCAGCGTTTTCAGGTCGCTGTCCTAAATGCAGGTGTTCACTCGAGCAATGGAGCCTGGTAGGACGAAGCCAAGAACCTGAACCAAAAAGACGAAATGGTTCATCAACATCACCTCGCTCAGTGTGACCCCTGCCCAGTGGCAAAGAACGAAACGTGACTCGATTTAAAGCAGTGTGACGTCAATGTTGTAGCAGCTACCGATGTTACGCTGGGGGCCGTGAACAGTGGTGGATCGGTTCCACAAGCGCTGAAGCCGTGTTGCTCGATGTTTCTTGTATCGTCGTAACTCTCGGCATTACAGTAATTCAGCGTTTTCATGTCGCTTTCGTAAATGCAGGTGTTCACTCGAGCAATGCAGCCTGGTAGAACGAAGCCAAGAACCTGAGCCAAAAAGACGAAATGGTTCCTAACATCACCTCGCTCAGGGTGAAACCATGCCCAGTTCCAAAGAACCAAGCGGGACTAGATTTATAGCAGTGTGACTTCAATGTTGCAGCAGCTCCCGTTGTTACGCTGGGGGCTGTGAACAGTGGTGGGTCTGTTCTACACGTTCTGATGCCATGTTGCTCGATGGTCCTTGTAGTGTCGTAGCTCTCGGTACTAGCGTAATTCAGCGTTTTCAGGTCGCTGTCTTAAATGCAGGTGTTCACTCGAGCAATGCAGTGTGGTAGAACAAAGCCAAGTACCTGAACCAAAAAAAGGAAATGGTTCCTCAACATCACCTCGTTCACGGTGCCACCATGCCCTGTGCCAAAGAACGAAACGTGACTCGATTTAAAGCAGTGTCACGTCAATGTTGCAGCAGCTACCGATGTTACGCTGGTGGCCGTGAACAGTGCTGGATCGGTTCCACAGGTGCTGATGCCGCGTTGCTTGAAGTTCTTTGTAGCGTCGTAACTCCGGGTATTACACAAATTCAGCGTGTTCAGGTCGCTGTCGTAAATGCAGGTGTTCACTTGAGCAATACAGCCTGGTAGAACGAAGCCAAGAACCCGAACCAAAAACACAAAATTGTTCCTCAACATCACCTCGCTCAGGGCGAAACCATGCCCAGTTCCTAAGAACCAAGCGGGACTAGATTTGTAGCAGTGTGACTTCAATGTTGCAGCAGCTGCCGTTGTTACGCTGGGGGCGGTGAACAGTGGTGGGTCTGTTCTACACGTTCTGATGCCGTGTTGCTCGATGGTCCTTGTAGTGTCTTAGCTCTCGGTATTACCGTAATTCAGCGTTTTCAGGTCGCTGTCTTAAATGCAGGTGTTCACTGAGCAATGCAGCCTGATAGAACGAAGCCAAGAACATGAACCAAAAAGTCGAAATTGTTCCTCAACATTACCTCACTCAGGGTGCCACCATGCCGAGTGGCAAATAACGAAACTCGATTTAAAGCAGTGTTACGCCAATGTTGCAGCAGCTGCCGATGATACACTGGTGGCCGTTAACACTGGTGGATTGGTTCCACAGGTGCTGATGCCGTTTTGCTGCATGTTCCTTGTAGCTTCGTAACTCTCGGTATTACAGTAATTCAGCGTTTTCAGGTCGCTGTCGTAAATGCAGGTGTTCACTCGAGCAATGCAGCCTGGTAGAACGAAGCCAAGAACCTAAACCAAATAGACGAAATGGTTCATCAACATCACCTAGCTCAGTCTGCCCCCCTGCCCAGTGCCAAATAACGAAACTCGATTTAAAGCAGTGTTACGCCAATGTTGCAGCAGCTGCCGATGATACGCTGGTGGCCGTTAACACTGGTGGATCGGTTCCACAGGTGCTGATGCCGTTTTGCACGATAATCCTTGTAGCTTCGTAACTCTCGG
>JARKHS020004870.1:0-27514 GCA_030143305.2 Amblyomma americanum
AAGGGTGGCTGGAGCAGGCGGCAAAGAGTTCCTGCTCTAAAAGAACAAGTGAGCGCATGGTTCGACGGGCAGTGTCTTCTTGCCCCACGGGCTGCGTCGATGATCTAGTGGTCTTAAGCAGTACGCGCCGCAGTCGGTTCGAATCCCGCTCGAAGCCTTAAGTAAGGTTTTAGCGCCAAAACACCATACCGATGAGAAAACACTGAACAAGATCTTTCAGTGTTTATGGGATTGCACCAAGTGAAATGAATAAATAAAAAGAAAAAATAGATATCTGCGACTGGAATCCCAACCCACGGCGGTGTGAACAGATGAGCTTCACTGGCCACTGCGCGAGAGCACTATATGATATCGCTGCAGGCGAACACGCCTCGTGTTAAACTGCAACACACTCTCACGCTGTGCATTGCACATCGTCGTCTACATCAACTAATACTACTTTAAACTAATATTCGCGCTTTGAGCTACGTGGCGGTAGTGACAGGGAGATGTGGGCAGTATGCGTTGGCGTGGGCAACGCTGTGGCAGAAACACGTCTCTAGACCAGTACGCGTTGTCGTTGACAACATTGATGCAAAAACGCGGCACTGAAGCATAGGCCGCCAGCGTACATTGGGCAAATTGGCATTGACGTTGAAAGAGTTGAAAACTTGCATAACTGGATCCCTGGGTGTGTGTACACCTCAACTACGGTTTCAGGTACGTGGCGGTGGTGTCCACCGGTAGAAAACTGCGCTTTCGGACAAAATTTCGTGCTTAGCAAGGCTACACCGTCTTCCAATTTTTTTTCTGCTTTCTCGAAGGCCGGCCACGGACAGACGGTAACCGCCAGGTTTTCGTTCGCACAAGCGGTCTAATGCTAACGTAATAATAACAGGACAGCTAAGGCATTAGTGCTGTCGTTTGTATGTTTCTTGATAGTTGCCGTTTCCTCATGTCATTTTAATTTCGATGATAAGTATCCAGCTTGCTCAAGCTGAGATACTAATTCCCCGTATATCCATTTCTTGAGCTTAGTATCCGGATGGGACATATGCAGGTTTATCTCGTCTTTGACCGCGCAATCAGAGCCCTGCAGTGGACAAAATTGCATTTGCTTTTATCTGCGCACATTGTGTTCTTTACACGCTCCCATGGAGGTTTTATAAACCTGCGGCCGTGGCTGTGCAAAAGACAGCACTCAAAACGCCAAAATACGCTAAGGGCGCTGCGCGACAGAGCTAACTCCAAAGAAGTTGGGGGGGGGGGGGGGGGGGGAGACACCAGAGCAAGCCGGACGCCTTCGGCCGGTTTCATCTCTCCGGCGATTCCGGACGCCGCCGCGTGGCGACGACACAGTCCGTGAAACTTGCGAATAAGGAGACGCGGCCACTCAAAAACACTGCACATTTCGACTGCTCTTTGCCAATTTGTTTAGGAAGGCAAACAACGTGTAGATCGGCGTCTTAGAACTGCGTTCTGGCGTTTCCACTGTTTACTTGTCTCGGGGAGGAATACAAGCCGGCAGACGGGCAAACAGAACAGACTCAGCCCTGTGGAGACAAGAAACAGAATGCACCAGGAAGCACAGCACACACACACAAACACACACGAGGAAAGGAGCCGAGTCGACGAAGGGCGAAGACAGCCGGCAGACCAGCGCCCGAAAAATAAACAAAACGGCGCATCGCCGAGCTGACAAGCCCAAGAGGGACCAAACAGCCGCACAAGGGCACAGCAACAGCAGCGGAGCAAGGTCGTAAAATGGAGGAAACACGCAGGAAGTTGCGCATGCGGCAGGTAGCGACGGGGCATAGGCAGTACGTGCGCGAACATCGAAAACCGCGGTCTTTTCACTTCTCGCCGCAGGGAGAGGGAGGCGAAGAGATAGAGAGGGTATCCGGGCAGTGTGCGTCAGTGGCGAATTCGTTATCGAAGCGCGGCGAGCACAGTGGTTGCAGTGTTGGGGTTCTTTCGGTTCAGGGAAGCAACTAAAGAGGCTCGACCGAAGATGGGCTGAGTGAATAACAACAAATGCCCCGGAAAGGTGAAGCGGCGGACGCTAGGAGGCTTCCTTCGCCCTTTCGGTTTTTACAGTTCTCGCATGTTTTGTTTTTCAGTAGGTCTTCACGTATCGCGTCGCCTTCCTTTCTGTTTTGGCTGCGAGCCCTCCGGCTGCTTCAGTGTTTGTCTGACTTCCGGCGCACAATCGTACACAGAATGTCTAGGAATCAACGCGAAGCGCACTCACGCTCTCTCGCACGTAAAAAAAAACCACCCAATAGTCTGCTGCGCATCGCTCTAAAGCAAGACGGCGTAGTGCTCCTTGGGCAATCCCCCCCTGAACGTTCTGAGTTCCGAGGAAGTAAAGACGGTTGGAAAGCACATACGGGTTCCTTGTTCACTGAGTTGGGCAAGGAATCTTCGTCACCTGAAGGCGATGAAGTTGCTGTTTTCCTTATCAAATGTGCTGTTAATATTATCGCTGGTGCGCTAACGCATATTTGTAATAGAACGCTGCTCGCTGGTGTATTCCCTAGCAAAGTAAAAGTTGCACGTGTTGCCATGCTATTCAAAGGTAGCAACAAAAATGACCCGAACAATTATCGGCCTATTTTGGTATTGCCTTTGTTTTCAAAATTAGCTGAGCGAGTACTCTTCAGGCGTATAAATAACTTCTTAAAAACTAAGCATCTAACCTGTCCCCAACAGTATGGTTTTCAGGCTGGTAAATCAACCCAATCAGCGCTCTTAGATATTAAATACTCGGTATTTAATAATTTTGAGAAAATGCTTTTTTCTGTTGAAATTTTTCTTGATTTGTGCGAAGCCATCGATTCCGTGAAGCATTCAGTACTACTCTATAAATTAGAGACTTATGGAATCCGAGCAGTTGCAAATGCACTTTTGGAGAGTTACCTAACTACACGAATCCAGCACACTCAGATTCACGATGGAAAATCTATATTTGGTACGATAAATTTGGTGTCCCTCAGGGTTCAATTTTAGGACCACTTTTATTAATTTTATACATCAATGACATTGTCAACATCACTTTAACTCCTAATATTATGATGTATGCCGACGATAGTCGTGTTTTTTTTTCTGGCTACATTCTTCAACTATTTCAACAGCAGTCTGATGTCTGGCTTAACGAGTTAGCGGTTTGGCTCTCTGTTAACCAACTTAAGTTAAACATCAACAAAACAAAGTTTATGCTCTCCCATCCAAAAAACGAACCATTAGATCTTCACGTAAATTTAGCTTTTAATGACTTGCACATCAAGCAAGTTCACAGCAGCCGGTTTCTAGGTGTGTATTTTCACAGTGATATGGGGTGTACAGATCATGTAAACAGCTTTAGACTATAAATGGCCAGGTCTATTTGTGTTGTCTATCGTATTAGGCATCTGTTTCCACTAAAGATTAGAAAACAATTATACTTTGCCCTTGTTCATTCCCACCTTGTATACGGCAACCTCGTGGGGGGAGCCTGCGTCAAAACCGATTTGTATAATTTGTTTTCACTTCAGAAAAGAGCTCTACGTTCATTATGTTCAAGCCCAGCTGTCGAAGAAAATCTTTTCGAAACATTTAATGTTCGCAGTTTCTTTCACTCCTACAATTTGAGTTTGGCTGTTCACATTTCTTATAATGCAAAGCATAATCTCAGTTCTTTCCAAAATGCTTATAATTCAAGGAACATTACGTATGGTTTACGTGCTCTTGCCCTATTCACTTCTAGACCTAGAACCAACTATGGAAAACAAACTATAGATAGCCAAATTGTAACATTGTGTAATGCCTATCACTCTCTTCTAAAAATTGCTGTAGATAGTCATAGTGTATCTGGGTTTAAGAAAAAACTGCAGATTCTTTTTACTCCTGTATAAATTTCAGCTAACTCTGTACACTTAGTCTTGCGCGTTGTTTCCTTTTCTATCCGAATGTGCATACTGCGTTTACTGCCAATTGTTCTTCAGTATCTTTTGCATCGTTTATCATTGTTCGCTATTTTTACTGTGATAACTTTTGTTTTTTGAAAGTGTGTGTGTGTGTGTGTGTGTGTGTGTGTGTGTGTGTGTGTGTGTGTGTGTGTGTGTGTGTGTGTGTGTGTGTGTGTGTGTGTGTGTGTGTGTGTGTGTGTGTGTGTGTGTGTGTGTGTGTGTGTGTGTGTGTGTGTGTGTGTGTGTGTGTGTGTGTGTGTGTGTGTGTGTGTGTGTGTGTGTGTGTGTCGTGCGTGCGTGCGTTCGGCCACCCTGTTCGATGTATTATTCGGGGTGTAGGGCTCGTCAGGAGGCTTGCCTCGTATTCCGTCTTTTAGCCTCACCTCGAGGGCATATTGTATTATATGGCCAAATAAATACTACTACTACTACTCCTACTACTGCTACTGGTACTACTACTACTACTAGCTGCTGCTACTGCTACTACTGCTACTACTATATACTACTACTACTACTGCTACCACTACTACTTATGTAGCCAGTACGTGACGCAACGAGCGTGCATAAACGGCTGGCATAGTCAATTCTGTCCGGTTCATCCTAGCTGGCATCGACTGAATGATTAATCACGCTAGCAGCCGCCGGGATGACAAGCTCTTTTCCTTGGATACAACAGTGGCGTTGTCCCTGTCAATTTTGTGAACATGTTCATTCGCATGCTCGGCGATGGCCTTCGTCGTGTGGATATTATTTCTGACATCACGCCTGTGCTCTTTGAGCCGTCTTGTAAACTTTCCTGTTCCGCCGATGTTTACTTGATGGGAATCAGCACACGGTGTCTTGTGCACAAAAGGCCGGAACAAGTCAATCGGCAACCTGTCTTTCATGAGGTGGTTCCAAAGTTTCTTGGTTGGGATGTGGGCAATGTGCGTGTCGAATTTCTAAAAATACGAGCGATAGCGCTTTTTTGATTCCTTGGATTCCTTGATTCCTTGGAATGGCTCCACACGCATGGAATGTCTTGTTCTGTATTAAGGCGAAAGCTTTTATTGCCTCATACTCGCGGTGTCCGTCCGTCCGTCCGTGGCACTCTTCAACTCGGTAAGAAAAAAAGTTTTTGTGCACGATGGGATTCGAATCACCACCCTTCCGTTCAGAAGCTGAGCGTGCTAACGACTACGCTATTTTTTCTCTTTGTTGCACGACTACGCTGCTTCCTGAAAGCACATATGTAGTTCTCCTTGTCTGGGAGAGTGCAGAAAGGCGTCGAATCAAATGGATGCCTCCAAACGCCCTCCAGTGTCTCCAGCATTTAAGGTTCACAAACAATTGTGTACTTAATTAACATCTTAACCACACATCAGTGACACAAGCAGCAACCCCACGCTAAAGGCTTTCTCCTCACCGCACTTTAGGTCAACAAAGTGGACCCCTGAATTTTTCTTGGCTTCAATATACGCTTCTCAGTTTTGCGGATAAAACGCGCAGGGCACACATTGCAGGTAACCTGTCGGTGGATCGTTCGTAATTCGCTTTTCAATGCATCGCCACCAGAACAGGCGCGTGCGGCGGGCATTATCACGGACGACACTACGGACGTTTTGATGCCGACTGGATGGCAAGATGCAAAATTAAGACTGTGGAGGGTGCTCTCTCCTTCTCATTATACAGGAAGCCCACGCACGCAGGTCGTTGTCTTAATTTTGCATCTCGCGGTAATACAGGACGTGCAACGTCTCCCGCTATGGATGAGGGTGGCGCTGGTGAACACTCTCAAGGTTCGCTTACACGCAAAAAAACATAAATACCCACGAGAGCAGCAGATAGGACAGCCGTCGCCGTAGCTCAGTTGGTAAGAGCACCGGACGCGATATTCGGAGGTCGTGGGTTCGGATCCCACCGGCGGCATGGTTGTTTTTTCTGCTGCTTTGTAAGTAAATTTCTTTAAGGGACAAATCAATCGAAGTATTATTCTCCCACTGATCAGCACTACAAATTTAAAAAATAGAAACATTACCCTATGCACCTTGGTTTCGGTGACTGTTGGCTTCCTTCAAATGTTTGTCAAACGAGCCTCTCATTTCCATTACCTTGTTTGCTAACACACACACACACACACACACACACACACACACACACACACACACACACACACACACACACACACACACACACACACACACACACACACACACACACACACACCACACACACACACACACACACACACACACACACACACACACACACACACACACACACACACACACACACACACACTATACATACTTATACGCATCTATATATATACATACATATATACATATACATGTGAAGGAAGCAGTCACCGAAACCAAGGTGCATAGGGGAATATTTATTTCTTTTTATTTGTTGTGCTGATGGACGGGACGATAATACAAAGATTAATCTGTCGCTTAAAGAAAAGTACTTACAAAGCAGCAGAAAATGAACCATGCCGATGATGTAATCCAAACCAACGACCTCCGAATATGGCGTCCGGTGCTCTAACAATTGAGATACGGCGACAGCTGTCCAATCTGCTGCTCTCGTGGGTATTTATGTTTTGCGTGTAAGCGAACCTTGAGAGTGTTCACCAGCGCCACCCTCATCCATAGCGGCGGACGTAGCACCCCCTGTATTACCGCGAGTGTGACGTGGAACGTCATCTAACGGCGAGGGCGGAAACTGTGCGAGAGCCCTCTTATGCTACCTATGGCATCAAGACTGCCAGAACTGAGACCCTCGTCAAGCTATTAGCAGACAAGGTAAAGGTAATGAGGGGCTCGTTTGACAAACCTATGAAGGGAGCCAACGGTCACCGAAACCAAGGTGCATAGGGGAGTGTTCTATTTTTTTTAGTGTGTAGTGCTGATCAGTGGGATAATAACACTTATAATAATATTTCGCTTAAAAAAACTGCTTATAGGCCTGGTGCGCTGCAGCTTTGACCGTACATGTGGCGCCACCTCCCGTTAGCGACGTGCGTTATGTGTAAGTCAAACGTGCAGCCGCCGCAGTCGCCGCAGTTAATACCATGGCGGCAAGCGGCAGCGCAGAGTGTACGCGATCTAAAAGCAGGAGTTCTATTTACTGTTGTGTGTACGGCTGCCACAACAGTTATAAGAACACCGCCGGAAAGTTGCCGAAGATTAAATTTTCCAGCTTTCCCTGGAGGCCGTATGAAGAGGAAAGAAGGCAGCGCTGGGTTAGAGCGGTACGCCGTGCAAGGTAAGCATACACGCGTCGTCAGCGTTGTCAACGGCTTATTGTATTTAATTGTTTCCATTAGCCCGGACGGAAGCCCATGGCAACCGAACCGCTGCTCGACCCGCATCTGCAGTGCACATTTTGTGGGGAACGAGAAAAGCACGATTGCCGGACACCCTGCATACATTCCTACGCTGTTTCCGGCGAGCTATGGGAGATGCGACGGCGTCTGCAGCGAGACGAAGATTGGGAGATACGAGCGGTAAGCAGCGCTGTTCACGGGAAAGATTTTGCTGGTTTGCAAATACTGTCGGCGCGGCTCATATGTGGTCCGGAGCAGATATTCCGATGTTAGTAATATTTCTGATATTGAAGTCCAGTGTAGAGCTATACATCAGAATTTAACCTTGGGCATATCTTTTCAAGAGCTCAGCGCAGAGGCTTGACTACCGAAGCGTCTACTTCCGGAAAGCTACGGACTGCAGCCGAGGCTGTGGGCTCCCAGTCTGCAGTTTCTGGTGCGGACGGCTTGTCCGCTGAAGCGACGGCACCCGACGAGCCAGAGACCACGGCAGACGCTTCAAGCCCCAAGGCTGCAGCTTCTGGTGCGGGCGGTGCACGAAGTTCGTCCGACAGCGTCGCTACCATGTTATCTGTGGTATGTTGTTTTCTTCATCGTCTTTACTGATAAAACTTTTTTCACTCCCCGTTCATTGTTCCATGCTCTGCTTGCAATTGATGCTGCTAGTTATAAAGCACATGTTAATAATTGAAGTGTTCCTCTGAGAACTATACTTTGTACTATTTAATTACTTTACCAGTGCTGAAAACACAAATTTGTTCAGTTCTCTAATCTGCAGATGAATTAACCAGGAACACAAAGCTTTTGCAACCAAAGAAAGCTAAAAAGAGGGCCGCTTGCACTCTCTATTCAAAATACAGATGACAAAAACTAATGGAAACTTTTACCATTTTCCAGGCTACGCAGACTGAAGGGAGTCTACATCAAGGACAATGTACCCTCTTTTTGTCTGTGGCCTCTCAAGGCTGCCCTTCGACTCAAGTCTGCCACAATGACACTGTAGACACCAGTGTTCAAGCCCAGGTGGCTACAGAGTCAACGTTCGCTGGTCCAGAAGAGCGCAGCTGTGTTTTCTTGGGGTATGAGTCCATGTGTCACAAAGAGGAAGCATTCCGGGAACTCTGTGGCGTCAGTGCAAATGTATTTGCGCTCCTTTTATCTGTCATTTCTCCTATACCTGTCCGGCAAATCGATGTGCCCGTAGATCAAAAGCTGGCAATTTTTTTGATGAGGTTGAAACTGGGAACTTCATTTTCCAGCATTGCCGTTCTTTTTGGCCTCCACCGTACAGCTGTAAGCAGAATATTCTACTTTGTTCTGAGCAATATGTTGGCTGCACTGCAGAATTTCATTCCAAACCCTTCACGTGCGACTGTTGATGCATTAATGTCTGCTTGCTTCATGCGCCACTACCCACGTTGCCGTTTTATTATAGACTGCACTGAGGTTAGAACAGAAGAACCACCAACACTAGAACAGAGACGTGCTCTATTTTCCCACTAGAAGGGTGGCTACACCTTAAAGTTCCTGGTGGGAGTTTTGCCAAATGGTTGCATTACATTTGTCTCGGATGCCTATGGGGGTCGAACGTCGGACACCCACATCACGCTGGAGTCAGGATTTCTGGACCGAATAGAGCCAGGGGATGTAGTACTTGCTGATAAGGGATTTCCCGGAATTAAGGCACCAGCTGAAGGGAAAGAAGGAATTGTTGTTCTACCGCCATTTTCGAAAGGGAATGTCCAGTTCACCTGTGAGGAACTGCAGGAAACCTACCATGTTGCGCAGGTACGGATACACGTTGAAAGGGTGATCCAGCGTTTGAAGCTGTTTAATGTCTTGAACACAAGAGTCGCCGTGGACATGATTCCTCATATGAGTTCAATAATGCGCATGTGCTGCATTCTGGTTAATCTTCAAAACCCAGTTATCAACACGAAATGGCCTCAGGTTAACAAAAATGGGGACTGAAAGCCTGACTGCATCACATTTCTTTTGCTGGTTTGGTTTTACTGTGTTTACATCCCACAGAGGAGGAGGAGGAGGAGAAAAAACATTTATTCAGAGCACAAAAACTGGGTGGGTTCAGTACGAGAACCCATTGGTCGTCATCATAATCCGGCCCCTCTCAACCAGCAATTTCTGGTCGAGTGGGCTGTGGCTATGAAGGGTTGCCTCCCAGCGCTCATGAGTCGGATCGGGATTTCTGTCCAAGTCTGGGTTTTTTTGACATTCCCAAACCGCGTGAAAGAGTGTGCCAACTGCTCCACAGAAGGGGCAGGACGAATTGTAGGTTTCTGGGTACCATTTACTCATTAGGTAAGGATTGGGCAGAGTATTAGTTTGTAGTCGCCTGATTATGTGCTCTTCATATTTACTTAGGGTTTTGTGAGGAAGAGGATATTCCCTTCTTGTGATCTTATAGTACTCCGTAATTTCTGCGTAGCTTAGTAAGGGTGAGGGGTTGTCAACTATGTCAGAGAGAGGCTGCGTGCCAGATGCTCGGAGGAGGAGAGCTCGATCAGCTGTGTTGGCCGCCTCATTGCCCGTCGTTGAGAGGTGCCCTGGCGTCCAGAAGATCTGGATGTTGGAAGGATTAGACCTTTCCAAAATTTCCCAACACGGAGCGCCAACGCGGCCTCGAGCTATGAGGGATGCCGCAGTGGTTCTTTAGCATACACTTATTTCTTTTGCAGGTGCTCTCGAGTACAGTGTGAAAGACCAGTATCGTATGGTATACGGAGTGTTGTGCTGCAGATGTGTGCATATGTATTGAGAGACACAGGTATAAGAGGGCTGTAGGCTAATTTTGAGCTATGTTGATGTCAAAACCACACAGGAGCGGGTTTGTTGGAGAGGCTTTGCTGACCTAGCATGACCAGTGCGGTTCTTGTCTGCAACGATAGGTCGAGAATGGGCTCCTGTCTTGCACATCCGAGTTATTTCCGACATTCATTTTTGCCCTTGTTACAGTTTTGGATTGCACCTTTATGTGTCTATTCAAAATCTGACAGTCTTTGCTTGTTGTCTTCGTGACAGTTTGAGTAATGCTTTCATGTGTCTGTGCCTGCAACCTTGTGTTCATATGTTCCCCTCTTATGTTTTTGCTAATTCTCAAGTTCCTATGTCCCTGCCGACTGAATTGTTGAATTGTGCTCATTGATTGCTCAGGTTCTCTTAATATCTATAATGCATTTGTTGTTAAGGTTAGTTTTCTGCTGCCATCGTGTTTTTGCTGCGTGTGGGCACTTCAGTTTTGTTGTGCTGACAGTTATAGTAGTTATCTCTATAAAGTGGAAAGCAATAGCTGTAGCCACCTTTAAGCACCAACCTCTCCTTTCATGTTTTGTCATCTTTGACCAAAATATGTCAAAGCCACTCCATTTCACTGGCACAAACATAAGTTTATTCCAATGAAATACATACTTGCAAATCAAACTTGTATGCTTGAATATGTTTAGCTTACATTGAAACAAATTGATGCACACATCATCTTATAGTGGTATTTCAGGTGGCTTAAAATTCAGGGAGCTCATGGCTGTTTAGGAAGGTCACAAGCAGAACCAAAAAAGCAATATTGAATCTTTACCGATTTCTTTTTTAAAGTAAACTTCAGTCATATGTTCAAGTGATGAATCTGCCACCATCAATAACCACTCCATCTTGTGTTCACTTTTTATTCCTGCAAATACAAGGGATGCCTGCTGTTAGTGCTGCCAGAAGAGTTGGAACATAATTGCATGATGTTTATGAAATGCTTTTTTTTACAAGAGACATGTATAAAAATATGGAGCATTTTAAGAAAAATGACTCGAGCATGCTTCTGCGTTCAAATGATGAGTGTGCAGTGTGCCAGGGTTCTTGATCACGTTTTACTGAAATATGGAGGTTGCACCTCAGCTACTAGTAAGCTGCACCTGTAAACATGCAAAAGGGGATAACACCTTGAGTGAAGGCTGCAAGCTTGACTCCACCTGGGGTTTTTCCCCCCGACAGAAACTGCAGCCACACTATGAGACTGCACTGTGGGTCTTAGTGAAGACATATTGCAAAGCATACTATCATTATGTTTTGTAGTTGTGCATGGGGAGACTAAATGTTACACATCACTCATTCCACTTGCAGCCATTTATTTCAACAATCCATAGCCAACAATATGAGGCTGTAAAATGACTCAGTTATTTGTCAGTGTCAGAAGGTCTTTCAATCAATGCGTGAGAAACCTCAAAAGGTGCTTGAAATAAAAGCCTCCCAGCTTCGGTATGTACTCGGCTAGGAAGCCATCATCTCTCTTCACAGTGACTGTTATGCTGTGCTGTGGTGAGTAAACAAAAAAAGGGCATGATCTAGATTCAAAATGTACAGCATCACCATCACTTGCGTGTAGTAGGCATGTCCTTTCTTAAGCATCAAATGCCCATTGCTGTACTCAATATATGGGACAAAGCTGAGCTCATGCTCATAGTCAATCAAACGGTGGTTTTCTTTCAGCGAGAAAGGGCACTTGATTTCAACAAGGCATTTGTTTCCATTGGCTACGTGGATTCCATCAGGGCTGCAACATAGCCATGGTTGCTCCGGATGTATTATAAGCCCAACCTGTAAAAGATATATATACCTATATATTGTAACGGGGGGTTTGTTACGAGGTACTGGGGCGACGGGAACGGCAACGGCAGCAGTCTGGGATCAGATCGGCAAAAGACACACAAGCGTAGCGCTGGCAAAAACTCTCGAGAACACTGTCACCTCGTCTTCGTCTTTTCAAATCATCAGACGCATCTTCTTCTTTAGCCTTACAATCACCCCGGGGACAAGAGGAGCCATCCTGGCGACTTAGGATGATGGCAAGACGGCGGGGTCGTAGTAGGGCTTGAGGCGCTGGACATGAACGGTCTCCCGTCCTCGGCGGCGGAGATCAGGAGACGGCGTGAGGGGTTCCACGATATAATTAACCGGAGAGGTGCGCTCCAGCACACGGTAGGGACCATGGTACTTCGCAAGAAATTTTGAGGAGAGACCGGGAGTTCCTGAAGGGATCCAGAGCCACACAAGTGCACCAGAAGTGTAGTTCGGTGGGGTTTGGTCTTGGTCGAGGCGGGAGCGCTGGCGATGCTGGGTGTCAGTGGTGAGTGACCGGGCAATTTGGCGGCAGGCTTCGGCGTGTTGCGCGGCGTCGGAAACAGGCCGATATTCGGATTCATCAGGGCGGTAAGGGAGGATAGTGTCGATAGTAGCAGAGGGTTGGCGGCCGTAAAGTAGGAAGAAAGGAGAGAATCCGGTGGTAGACTGCGTAGCGGTATTGTACGCATAAGTAACGTACGGAAGGACGAGATCCCAATTCGTGTGGTCAGAAGCGACGTACTTGGAGAGCATGTCTCCGAGTGTGCGGTTAAATCGCTCAGTGAGGCCATTGGTCTGCGGATGATAGGCGGTGGTAGTTCGGTGAATCGTGTTGCACTCTTTGAGAAGCGCCTTCACCACCTCAGATAAGAACACGCGGCCTCGGTCACTGAGCAGTTCACGAGGTGCACCGTGGCGAAGGATGAATCGGTGCAAAATGAAGGAGGCGACGTCCGTCGCTGTGGCAGCCGGAAGGGCAGCAGTTTCGGCATATCGTGTAAGGTGATCCACCGCTACTATAGCCCAACGGTTGCCGTATGCAGTGTATGGAAGCGGACCGTATAAATCAATGCCAACGCGGTCGAACGGGCGTGGAGGGCATGGTAACGGCTGCAGCTCAGCAGCAGAACGATGGGGAGGTGTCTTGCGACGTTGGCAGGGAATGCATGCGCGCACGTACTTCATGATAAAGCTGTACATTCCGCGCCAGTAGTAGCGCAGCCGTATGCGGGTGTAGGTCCTGAAAACGCCCGCGTGACCGCTGTGGGGGGCAGCATGGAAGTATGCGCATATCTCCGAGCGTAAGTGACGTGGAATAACGAGCAGCCACTTGCGACCTTCGGAGTTGTAGTTACGGCGATAAAGTAGGGTGTCACGGATCGCAAAATGGGCAGCTTGGCGGCGGAGCGCACGTGACGGTGAAGCAGCCGTCGGGTTGGCGAGAAAGTCGAGAAGGGAAGCGATCCAGGGATCCATGCGTTGCGCTGAAGGCATGTCGCTGAGGCGAAGCAAAGGCAGAGAAGCGTCGGAGGTGGAAAGGCTGGCGATCTCGGCTGGAAGGGGGCAGCGTGACAGTGCATCGGCGTCTTGATGCTTGCGGCCGGTGCGATACACGACGCGGATATCATATTCTTGCAAGCGAAGGGCCCACCTAGCGAGGCGGCCGGAGGGGTCTTTCAGGTTGCAAAGCCAACAGAGCGCATGGTGGTCGGTCACAACGTCAAAAGGGCGCCCATAAATGTACGGTCGAAACTTCGCGAGGGCCCATACAATCGCCAAACACTCTTTCAGTTACGGAGTAGTTACGTTCTGCTGGTGTGAGTGTGCGGCTAGCATAAGCAACGACGTATTCGTCAAAGCCAGGTTTTCGTTGGGCGAGGACAGCGCCGAGGCCAACACCGCTGGCGTCCGTGTGAACTTCGGTAGGAGCGGCCGAGTCGAAATGGCGCAGAATGGGCGGCGCCGTGAGGAGACGGCGCAAGGTGGTGTCTGCGTCGTCGCACGCTGGAGACCACAGTGATAAATCCGCACTTCCAGACAGCAGTTGAGTCAAAGGCGCAGCAATGGACGCAAAGTTGCGAATAAACCGGCGGAAATATGAGCACAAACCCAGGAAGCTGCGCAGGTCTTTGATGGAGGTAGGTTTGGGAAAGTCAACCACAGCACGAAGTTTCGCTGGGTCGGGACTGACGCCCTGCTTAGAGACAACATGACCTAAGATGGTTAATTGACGAACGGCAAAACGGCATTTTTTTAAGTTCAGCTGCAGGCCGGCGTCAGAGAGGCAGGTCAAGACGTGCTTCAAACGGGAGAGGTGGGTGTCAAAGTCCGGGGAAAAGACCACAATGTCGTCGAGGTAGCAAAGGCATGTCTTCCACTTAAGTCCGCGCAAAATGGTGTCCATCATCCTCTCAAAAGTCGCGGGGGCGTTACAAAGCCCGAAGGGCATCACCGTAAATTCATACAAGCCATCCGGTGTCACAAAGGCGGTTTTGGGGCGATCGGCTTCTTTCATAGGAACTTGCCAGTACCCGGAACGCAAATCAAGAGATGAAAAGAGTTCGGCCCCTTGCAAAGAGCCCAGAGCGTCGTCTATGCGCGGGAGGGGATAGACATCTTTGCGTGTAATCTTATTAAGGCGGCGGTAATCTACACAGAAGCGTATGGAGCCATCCTTCTTTTTGACGAGCACCACAGGCGACGCCCATGGGCTGCTTGAGGGCTGAATGACGCCGCTCTGGAGCATCTTGTCGACTTGGTCTTCAATAACTTGGCGCTCGGTGACAGACACACGATAGGGACGTTGTCGCAGTGGTGCGTGGTCACCTGTGTCGATGGCATGGGTGACAGTGGAAGTTTGGCCCAAGGAACTTTGATGTGAGTCAAATGATGAGCGAAACTGATTAAGTAAAGTGAGAAGCTGTGCCCTTTGCGGCGCTGGCAGGTTGTCGTCGATGGAGCGAAGGAATGCTTCGGTTGAGGAGGGATCGGGCGCAGCAGTAGGTGGGCTGAGTGCGGCTATGGAGAGGTGCGGCGCGTCGTCCGTCTCTTCGCGGATGAGCAGAGACGCGAATGGTTGTACCGTGCCGAGACATTCACCTAGGCGCAAGGCGTTGGGGAACGAGAATGGGTTAGACACGAACAGTACGGAGAGGCCAGCGGATATAGTCAGTACAGCGTATGGCAGAGGCAGACACTTGCGGTGCAGAAAGATAGGGGACGGAGTGAAGAGGACAGTGTCGTCGCGAAGAGGGCCGCAAGAGAGGGGTACGAGGACTGAAGAGCAGGGAGGCAGGTCAATGTCTTCGGCAACTAGGGCCTTAACACAGGCACCAGGAGGGGCAGTGTCCAAGACAGCTTCGGGCAGGTGAGAGAACTCGACTTCAGCTCGAGCACAATCGATGATAGCAGCATGGCGCGATAGGAAATCCCAGCCCAGGATAACAGCATGAGAACAGCAGGGCAGTACGACGAATTCGACGGCATAAATGGTCCCCTGGATTACAACGCGAGCGGTACACGCTGCTGACGGCTGGATGTTCTGAGCGCTGGCGGTGCGCAGTGAGAGTCCAGCAATTGGCGTCCTTACTTTTCTTAAAGAACTACACAGCTTTGCGTCCATGACGGAAACGGCAGCACCAGTGTCGACAAGCGCCATGACAGAAACGCCGTCGACGGAAATTTCAATGAGGTTAGCGGCTGACGGATGAGGCCTTTCGAAGTTCGTTGTGGACGCAGTTCTCGCCTCAGGAACTGCGGCGCCTAGTTTTCCTCCTGGTTAGCGGTGGGGCGACGTCGCATAGGCGAAATAGACCGGCGTCGTGGAGAAGAGGGCCGGCGGCTGGAGAGGGTAGAACGGTCCGGCGAGGAAGTACGACTTTGCGGCGGCGCAGCTGGTACAGAGTACTGACTCGGTGGGGGCCAGTACCCAGGAGCTTGGGGAGGAATTTCCGCGTCCGGGAGACGACGGCGGCAATGCCGAGCTACATGACCTGGGAGACCACAAAAGAAGCAAATCGGCCGATTGTCCGTTGTGCGCCAGGAATCGCTGACCCTTGGAGTAGGTCGTCGGTAAGCCACTGGCCCTCGGAAATGCGCCGGAGGCGCACTATAGATTGGCGGCTGCGGTCTTGCTACGACATCGGCATATGTCACTGGAGCCGCGACAGGAGGCGGTCTCGCGACGGCTTCGGCATATGTGGGCGGAGCCGCCACAGGTTGTGGTCTGGCGACAACGTCAGCGTATGTCAGCGGAACCGTAACAGGTGGTGACCGATGAGCCGGTGGAAGAGCCTCAGCAACTTGCTCTTGAATTGTATGTCGGAGCGCTGGAGTCAGATATGATGGTCGGTCGTGAGCGCTCGGCAGAAAGGAAAGTTGACGTGCCACTTCTTCCCGCACGATGTCTTTAATCTGCTGTAGCAGCGAGGGGTCAGGAGCAGGCGTGAGCCCAGCGAGCGACTCAACCTGCTGTGGCCGCTGGCGTGTCAGAATCCGCTGCTTGCGCAACTGCTCAAAGCTTTGACACAGCGTGACGACTTCAGCAACGGTACGCAAGTCGCGCGCTAGAAGCATCTGAACAGCGTCGTCATCGATGCCTTTCAAGATGTGTTGGATCTTGTCGGCTTCCGACATACGAGCGTTGACCCGCTTGCACAAGTCGACGACATCTTCAATGTAGCTAGTGAAGCTTTCACTAGCCTGCTGAGATCGTTCACGCAATCGCTGTTCGGCTCGGAGTTGCCTGACAGCCGGTCGACCAAATACGTCTGCAAATTTAGTCTTAAAAATGGACCAGGTTTGAATATCTGCCTCATGGTTGCGATACCAGAGGTTAGCCACACCGGCGAGATAAAAGATGACGTTGTTTAGCTTCGTCACATCGTCCCATTTGTTGTATACGCTCACCCGCTCGTACGATGTGAGCCAATCTTCCATATCGTTCTCGTCAGTCCCACTGAAAATGGTCGGGTCCCGTTGACGAAGAGAGCCGGCACAGATGACAGCCTGGCCCACTTGTACGGCCTGGTGTTGGACGTCCTCAGGCATCGTGCGCGCCGGGAGGGCACGACTACGGAGCTCCAGGGCCGATGTTTTTACCCCGCACCTCCACCAAATGTAACGGGGGGTTTGTTACGAGGTACTGGGGCGACGGGAACGGCAACGGCAGCAGTCTGGGATCAGATCGGCAAAAGACACACAAGCGTAGCGCTGGCAAAAACTCTCGAGAACACTGTCACCTCGTCTTCGTCTTTTCAAATCATCAGACGCATCTTCTTCTTTAGCCTTACAATATATATATATATATATATATATATATATATATATATATATATATATATATATATATATATATATATATATATATATATATATATATATATATATATATATATTGCCTAAAAATGTTACATGAAAAACACCTATACATTACCTCATAGATTGGACTTCCAAGAGCCATTGACAATTCTCTTCTAGCTTCAGCTTCTGTCATTTTGCCTTGAATACAACAAAACCATGCAATATATTAGAATAAAACTAACGATTTGCTTTATGAAATCATTCCAGCATTACAATTTCAACAGCACAAAATATAGTTTAACACAAACTGGGAGAGGACATCATGCATGCACAATTTTCTTGTATGCAGCTCATGCTGGTTAGCACCCAGTGCAAAGCATTCTACCGTATGAGGTGGCCGCAGTTGAGAAGAACCTTGGTCTTGCCAGAGATTTCGCCAGGCTTTCAAAGTTCGATGTGCGGGTTTTAATTCTGTGCGCGCTAGTACTTGTCACCCGAACGCGTCGTTCTTGATGCCACCTGTGGCGAAATGTGAATCGATCATTGACAAAAACAAAAAAAAGGTATAACTGGCCGGAAAAAAAGTGGGAAAACTTCCGCTCGCAAACCTTGCTGATGCTGCCTGACCTCTCGTCATTAGAGCGATTTCGGTGATCTCGTCAGCATTTTTCCTGACTGCCTTATCAAAAAAGGCTTTATCCTTTTCGGAAAGGTGCATCTCGCATTTTTTCAGCCTCAGCGGCCACACAGCAACGACTTCCATAGCAGTAAAAAGCTTCCTTTTACGGGCCAAGCCACTGCCCTAACATTCTCTGATGAGCTCAGCTTCAACAGCTGTACGCTCAGAAGGGAGCGCAACAGCACACTTCTCTTCCTCTGAGCGCGCCACTCTTTCCTCCAGGGCAGGCACAAGAGTACAGTTCACTTGGGGAAATTTCGCGAGTGTGGTATTTGGGCACAAAGCCCCAAGAACTGGAACCGGCAGGGGACGACCTACAGGAATAATGAAAATAAAAACATACCGCCTCACGAAAGCAAGCAGTCGTGCCTGAAAGTAATCTTACTTGTGAATAGCTCCCGCACAGATTTTTTTGTGTCTAGCGTAGGGCGAGCGGTAGGCTTCCGCCAAGTACAAGGCAGGTCTGTGCACGACATGTGCTTGTAGTTGTTGACGAACACAGCTAACGCGGCTCCGTGCTTACACCAGCCCCGGCAACCAGCCTTGCAACTGCAGCTGGCATCCACTATACATCTGGGGTTTGCGGACAACTGAAGAACAAACTTGCATATTAATAAAAATAACAGCTGTACACAAAAATTAAATTTACCTGCAGCCGGACTTCGTACTCCGCAGTCTTTATTTGCGCCGCGCATTTCCCGATTACCTCGGATGGCGCCGCTGAGGCCACGATCTCCTCCCTCACAGCATATACGTGATTGCTGTCATAAAGGTGGCGACCACGCACCAAACTGCTTGTTTTAAAGTATGCGTCTACGTTTTCAATTTTTTTAAACCCGCAGTATAAAACTCGCACCTCGCCTTTCGCAGCCATCGCGTATCTGGCTCGGAGAGCTGGACTTACGAGTAACGCCTGATCAGCCCGTCGGTGGCGCTCATTGTACCGGAGCAGTGGCGCCACCATACCAGCGGAAGAGGCCTATAACGCAGCATAAAAAGAACCATGCCGCCGGTGGGATCCGAAGCCATGACCTCCGAATATCGCGTCACTTTTCTTTAAGCGATAGATTAATCCAAGTATTATTATCCCACTGATCAGCACTAAACATTAAACAAAGTTATATATATATATATATATATATATATATATATATATATATATATATATATATATATATATATATATATATATATATATATATATATATCTTATGAATAATATAGAATCAAACAAAGCAGGAACCATCTTGCCAATGATATATGGGAAGCGAGATATACGGCTTCCTCGTCTGACAAGGCGATAGAAGGACTGCTGATGCAAGTTACACCCTGCCTTGTCTTACAATCGCCTTCAGTTTTTGGATTTTTGCTTTGTTTCCACCAGACGATCATGTCTGCTGGTGCTGTCGGCCGATATCCGCTTTTGTCGGGTCATTTGAACCTGGTCAAAGAGGGTATTGTCGCTTCGTGCCTGCAGCCTGCCATGAGAAGGCTTGACGCAACGACCAGTTTGGCCAGCGCACACTTTCCTACAAGAAAGGGGGATGTCATAGACCACACCCGTGGCACACCGAACGGATGTCTGGAAGTCTTTTCATGAGAAGATCAAAGAGGACGTTTTAGCCCAGGTATGCAGGAATCACACAAATAGCTACCCTGCAAAAATCATATCTAGGGCACCGGAAAAGCTGCTCACATACGTGAAGGCAAGCATGTGTCCATTGTGAAAAAAGACACGGCCTGCAGTGATTCCGTACAAACATGGCATGTCGCGCGGGCTAAAGAGCCGCCGTGGTGGCTCTGTGGTTATGGCACTCGGCTGCTGACCCGAAAGACGCGGGTTCGATCCCGGCCGCGGCGGTGGAATTTCGATGGAGGCGACATTCTATAGGGCCCTGTACTGCGCACGTAAGTGCACGTTAAAGAACCCCCGGTGGTAGAAATTTCCGGAGCCCTTCACTACGGCGTCCCTCATGGTCTCAGTCGCTTTGGGACGTTAAACCCCCATAAACCAAACAAAATCATGGGCGAAAGAAGGTCGGAGGCTGGTACGGCATCAACGTCGTATTTTCCAGCATCAGGAAACCTGAGCAATATGTACAAGCAGGTTCCGCAGCCCAAATCAGGATAAACAGATGGCCTCCTGGCGCAACTCGTTTCCCTAGTCATTTTCTTTTCTTGAAATTAAATAGCGCTCCATATTGATATGAATGCATAGAAAGACAGAACAGGACGGCCGGCTATGGTAAAAAAACACGCTAAGCCCTTGGTTCGGTGTGCCACGGGTGTCGTCTATGTTGTGGTGTGGTGTATGTTGGCCAAACTGGGCGTTGTTTTAATTAACGTGCCAAATAACATGAAAGAACGTTGAGAAACGCATCAGACTCATGCATGAATCTACCCGCCCATTGCCGTTCTTGAAAGAATGAACACTATTCGAACTGTGCGCCATGGCTTGAAAAAATCAAAATTCTGACGAGGAATAAGGATAGATAGGTCGAGATCTATCGGAAGCCTTTTTTATTGAGGCCAGTGGCGACATGTGTGTCAGCACCACTTCTCGCTCCCTGCATGCCAGTGAATTCACATTGCTTGAAACTAGACGACGAAATGCAGTCAGCTTTTCTTACTGTGCAATGCTTTCTTGGCTGTCATCTTGAGAAATTTCTTAGGATCCCCCCCCTCCTTCTTGGCCTTTTCGTTAAAAAAAGAAACAATAGCACCCGTCCTGTTATGTATTTCTATGTATTCGTCTAAATATGTCTGTATGTTTAATATGAGGAAAAGAAAATGCATCTCCAGCTAGCCCCGCAACGTGTTTCCTGACCCATTCCTTGGGATGTGGGTGTCTTGTATTGATCCCCTTTTCATGTGGCGCTGTAAGGTTTCTGGCGACAACCCGTCTGGTTCAGCTGCGTAGTCGGCCCGGGACGCCTGCAGCCGGGGTCACTGCACGGCGATAGGCATCTTGGTTCCCACGGCCGGTCCCCGTTTGGTTTATTGGATTCGACACGGATGCTGCCGTTTGTAAACAACATTGTTCCCGGAAGATCGACCGTGCGGTACGGAGGCAGTTAGCGACCGCCAAAACCTAGCGGGATGGGAAAAAGAGAAATAACGGCAAACGTGGGAAGCTGAAAAAGAAGAAAGAAATCTAAAGCGATTACAGCTTGAAAGCAAGAATCGAAAAAAAGGCGACAGTACGAGAGCCAGGTCTCCTCAAAGAGCAAGCGATGTACAATCATATAGAATGAACAGATTCATGCAGCCCCATGAAAGTGGAAGGGACATAGGATTGTGCCTGGGAAACTTTGAGAGAACTTGCGAAAGGGAGAACTTTGCCGTAGTACATGGCCGCAACGGCTTCTGACACTCTTGCCATGTGAAGTAGCTGAAGTCATAGCGAGACTTAGCACACAAGACCCAGCTGACTACGAAAAAGTCATAGCCAGCCTGCTAAAAAGGTACCGGCTGTCAGCCGAAGCTTTCCGACAGCGCTTCAGGAACACAATGAAAAACGATAGCGAGGGCTATCCGGATTTCGCGTATGGCCTAAAGACGAATCTGCTAGAGTGGCTAAAAGGAGCCGAGGTTTATGAAAGCCGAGACAAAATCATCGAGTGTTTTTGCCTCGAGCAATTTTACCGAAGCATTGCCCAAGTGGTGAAACTGTGGGTTCAAGACAGGGAAAAAGTCGACACAGTTGAAAGGGCCGCTGAGCTAGCAGAGGAGTACGTTTCGCGCAGAAGGTTGAGCACTGAAGAGGGTGCGTCACACGCTCGAAACGCGATGCGAGATAAAGGGCCTAGCAGAAAGACGCGAAATGCTAGAAGTTCGGAGCAATCGGAGGCAACGAAGGTAGCGCCAGAAAACCGTGAAGAACAGGCAAAGAGACAGGGAGCAGACAAAGCCGCAAAAAAAGAGTTTGAGGCTAGTAGGGCGTTTCGTTGCTACAACTGCAATGGTGTCGGGCACTTTGCAGCCAAGTGTACAAAGCAACGTTTGGTGTTCTCGTGCGTCGAGGATAACGCCGAGAATCTAGAGCTCCTTAAGCCATACCTGCACGAGCTGCACGTTAACGGGAAACCGTGCAGGGTTCTTCGTGATAGCGCCGCGACGATGGACGTTGTCCATCCGTCTTACGTTTCCGCGGACGATTTTACGGGAGAAATCTCGTGGATAAAACAGGCAGTAGAGGAACACAGTGTATGCCTTCCTGTAGCTAAAGTGAAAATTTGTGGACCGTTTGGAGAGCTAATCACTGAGGCCGCAGTTTCGAAGGCCGTGTAACTTCAATATCCTTACCTCTTCTCGAATCGATCACACCAATTGCTACGCGAGAGAGGCCAGAAGCTCGGAAGCGGGGTGATACAACCTTTGACAAGGTCGAAAACTCGTCAGCTCGCATCTCAACTAAGTCAGATTCCCGAACCTCAGGTAGCCAGAGACGCACCAGCCATCATATCGTTGCAAACAAATGATGAGGGAAAGGAACCAACCAGGAATGAAAGCCAGACAGCTGACCGAGCAGATGAGCGACCAGGGACTTCAACCACTAAGTCGGTAGAGGAGGCAGAAAACGCTAAATGATTCGTTTTATCTCCAACGTCGCGTAGTTTTGATCGCCTTCTGCAGGTGAACAGGGAGTCCCTAATAAGAGAACAGAAGCAGGATCCCACTTTGGAAAGACTGCACCTTACAGCTAAAGAGGGCATCGCGAGACGCAACATAACGATGCGTGAGAAGGGAGACTTACTATACCGACACTACCAGGACAGAAAAGGCAAAACATTTGATCAGCTGGTCGTGCCCGAAAAATACAGAGCGGACATTCTGAGTCTCTGCCACGGAAATGGCTGGGCAGGACATCTGGGAATCAATAAAACAAAGGAGCGGCTATTAATAAAATATTATTGACCGGGTTGTTTCAAAGATGCAGAACGCTACGTAAAATCATGCGTGCCAGCGCGTGGGCAAGCCGGGAGAGACATGGAAGGCTCCACTGAAAATTGTTCCATTGACATCGGAACCCTTCCGCCGGCTTGTAATAGACACAGTAGGCCCTTTGCCTAAAACGAAATCGGGCTATAAGTACTTGCTTACTATGCTATGTCCCGCCACAAAATTTCCCGAAGCAATTCCGTTGAAGGACTTGAGCTCCACAAAAATAGTTGACGCCCTTTTGTCAGTGTTCGCGAGAATAGGATTTCCGGCCGAAATCCAAGCCGATCAGGCGACGGTCTTTACAAGCGCCTTGACGACCACATTCCTAGAAAGATGCGGAATAAAACTGCTACACAGCTCGGTGTATCATCCGCAGTCCAACAGTGTAGAGAAATGGCATTCGGTGCTGAAGCGGGTGCTACGCGCTCTTTGTTATGAGCACAATGCAGACTGGGAGGATTGTCTGCCGGCCACGCTTTTCGCGTTACGAACAGTCCCCCACGAAGCTACGGGGTTAACGCCAGCAGAACTCGTGTACGGAAGAGCCCTCCGCTCTCCCCTCCGAATGCTGAGAGAAATGTGGGAAGGGACAGGATAGAACCAGACTTTGGTTCAGTACGTGCTTCAGCTACTGGATCGCCTTAACAACACGAGGGAATTCGTAAACTGGAATATGAAAGCTGTCCAGGAGGCCGCCAAGGTCTATTATGACAAAAACGCGTGGCTTCGATGTTTCACCGCGGGCGATCGCGTGATGATCCTCCGGCCATCGAGAAAAAAACAAGCTGGAAGTTCCCTGGGATGGTCCAGTGGAAGTGTTGCAAAAACTTTCGGAGACGAATTACGCGCTAAGGGTTCCAGGCAGGGGAAAGCAGTTGAGAATCTATCACTGCAATCTGATGAAGCCGTTCGTGGAACGCAGCGGGATCGTCAATATCAGTCTAAATGAACCAGAAGAGCTGGACAGCGAGAGTCAGGGTTAGAAGGGAGGTGCGGACGCTAGTGACAACGTGGAGAACATTCTGACTCTCTCCGTGAATGCAGATTTCCTAAGCGGGTTCCAGGTCGACACGCTGAAGCAGTTGTTGAGCGAATTCGCTGACCTATTTAGCAGTCGCCCGGGAAAGACACACCTCCTGACACACGAAATCGAGCTCACCTCTGATGAGCCGGTACGGTCGAAACCCTACAGGGTATCACCGCGGCGAAAAGAAATAATGAACGCGGAAATTCAGCGCATGTTGGAGTTAGGGGTTGTACAGCCACCGGAAAGTGACTAGACCTAACCGCTAATTCTTGTTGAGGCCCCTGGGAAAGATCCTCGTCCCTGCGTGGATTATAGAAAGATGAATCCAATTACCAGGGATCAGCTATACCCGATTCCCAACATATAGGAAAGGATAGAAAGGGTGAGCGGCGCGAAATTCATTTTCACCCTCGATCTCGTACGGGGATTTTGACAAGTTCCCCTCTGAGAAAGTGCGAGCAGGTATGCCGCTTTTATCTCCCCAGCGGGCACCTTTCGACATTTAATGCTTAGTTTTTGGTTGAAGAATACCCCCTACAGCTTCTCGAAACTCATGGACATCGTACTGAAGGACATGCAGTGCTTTGTACTCCCTTATTTAGACTATGTGCCTATTTTTTCGGAAACCTGGCAAGAGCATCTAGAACACCTAAAGACCGTGTTTTCCAGTTTACGACAGGCTGGACTGACACTGAAGGCAGAAAAGTGTAGATTTGGTTGCGCTCAGGTGACGTACTTGGGCCACGTTGCAGGCCAGGGAACTAGGAGCCCATCCGAGTTAAAGATTGCCCCGATCGCAGCATTTCCGCAACCACGGACGAAAACGGACATTCGCTCCTTTTTGGGATTAGTTGGGTACTACCAGCGATATATTCGTAACTACTCACAGCGGGCTAGTCCCTTAACTGACGCCTTGCGAAAGGGAGCACCTACTAACGTAAGTTGGGATAACCAAAAAGAAAACGCCTTCAAAAGCCTGAAGGAAGCACTCGTGTCCCGACCCTTACTCAGGACCCCTGACTACTGGAAAGAGTTTATAGCCCAGTGTGATGCCAGCGATAGAGGGCTGGGTGCTGTCTTAAGCCAAGTTGGCTACGACCATGAAGAACACCCAGTTCTGGACATCAGCCGCAAACTGACCAGTAGAGAGGAAGCGTACAGCGCTTCCGAAAAAGAGTGCGCGTGTTTAGTTTGGGCAGCGCAGAAGTTGTGTTACCTGTACGGAGCATAGTTTGTATTTGAGACTGACAATTGTCCTTTAATGTGGCTGCGACAGATGTTCCCCAAAAATGGTCGCTTGCTCAGATGGAGTCTGGCTCTTCAACAGTACAATTTCTCGGTGCGTTATAAGAAGGAGAAACTGCACGGAAATGCTGATGGCTTGAGCAGACTGATGTAAGCGGGAGAACTTAGAAGAATCTCTTCCTGTGTGAGTGTTTTTTTTAAACTTTGTTTCGAGTAATCCGGCTGTGGAAATTTCAAAAGGGGATGTTTCGCGCTTAGTCGGCACAAAATTAACCCAAATTTAAACACAATTTTTTTAAAAGTGTATTGTCAATGGAAGAAGCCTGGTGAATCTTTGGCGAATTCCCAGTGCTTGCAGCAGTGCTTTGCTCTTTGGAACATCCCACCTGCGCTTTCCATTTGGTGGTGCTTTGGGTTCTGCCTTGGAGGCGCTGATATTGCAATCCAGGGGACCAACACGGACGCCATCTCATCTCTTCCTGCCCAGCGGTCGTCAACGCTGGACATTCGAGATTTTTCGGGCCGCGGAGGAGCTGTAAGGATTCTGGCGACAGGCCGTCTGGTTGAGCTGCGTAGTCGGCCCGGGACGCCTGCAGCCGGGGTCACTGCACGGCGATAGGCATCTTGGTTCTCACGGCCGGTCCCCGTTTGGTTTATTGGATTCTAGACGGAGGACTCTGCTGCCGTTTGTAAACAACATTGTTCCCGGAAGATCGACCGTGCGGTACGGAGGCAGTTAGCGACCACCAAAACCGAGCAGGGGTGGCTCACCCCTTCAACTGTGCCTGCTCGCCGGCGCCTCGCCCATTAGGACTTCCCGGAAGACGTGTCCGGCCTGACAGCGTGAGAACTGTCGTTCGGACGCGAAAACAACGCTCTCTCTGGTGGGGACGATTGTCCAGCGGCACCCTCTCTCCGGCGAGGCATGTGACGAGGGCGTGTCCCTATGTGAATTGGTGTGTGTGTGTGTGTGTGTGTGTGTGTGTGCGACAGCGCAAGTTAGGCCACGCCCAACATGACGAAGACCTCCTCGAACCTGGGGAATCCTAGGGACCGGACCCTTTTTAAACCGGACGACGAGTGCCATGAGAAGGAATCCTCGATCATCCTCAGATCTTGTCACATCCTCCGACCTTCCCCCATCACTCTCCAATGGGTTCCTAAATCTTGTAAATAATGTAAAATATACCCCCTGTACAGTTTCCATCATAACCAAGTCCGACAACGTCATTCGTAGAAGGGACCTGCGGCGCTGAACGAGTAAGCTCACTCAAGGACCCCTCATCTCCAACTGCGCCGCGTATATTGGGCATACTGAACGATGTATTAACAAGCGGCTGATAAAGCATGAAAATACTTGGACAAATGCTCTTCTTTCCCACAGAGCTATTCGTTGGAAAAAATGCAAACGTGAGCACGAAGATCCGGATCCCCCGGAGTTTCCGAGTTCGAACTGACCCGGAGTTCCTGGGTTCGAACCCGACCACGGTGGCTGCGTTTTTATACAGACAAAACGCTAAGGCGGCCGTGTGTTGACCGATGTCAGTGCACGTTAAAGATCCTCAGTTGGTCGAAATTATTCCGGAGCCCTCCACTACGGCACCGCTTTCTTCCTTTCTTCTTTCACTCCCTCCTTTATCACTTCTCTTTCGGCGCGGTTCAGGTGTCTGCCGATATATGAGACAGATACCGCGCCATTTTCTTTTCCCCAAAACCATTTAATATTATTATTAATATTATCATTATTAATATTATGAGCCCCAAGAGTACAAAATAAACAGAAAAGAAATGACGATCCGCCTTACCACATCACAGTACTTAAAAAAAGCGCGAATTGCACGTCGGTTTACAGGAGCACACACGTTCGGTTCCGACGCAAATATAAAGCTGACGCGCGAAATCATGGCAGCGTTTTATATAAGCAACCAAGGTGCAGCTTGCATCAGCAGTTCTTTCGTGGCATTATCAGAGAAGGAAGTGGGATATCTGTCTTCGCACCTGTAGTTGGCATGATCGTTACGGCTTTGTTTAGTTTTATTTTTTACTGCATATATATTTTTTGTTTCCGCAATAAATCGGTTGATAGCGCTTATTGTTTCCATTTCGTCTCGTGTTTGTTGTGCTGTTGAGGCAATATGAATACATAACAACTCTCCCAAATTCTAGCTTTACCAGATGCAGCATACCGGATAGCTAGTGCAGGAAGTTGGACGACGCGCTATATATATATATGCAGGACGCGAAGCAGTGTGTTCACATGAAATCGAGATGTGCTTCCTGTTTTCTACGTGCTGCTTCACTGCGAAGAACGTGGAAATTACTTGACATGCAACGCATACAGTTAATTTGAATAACGCAAATGGGATCGATCACTGTTCTTTTCAAATTTTTCAAGCACGCAGCCAACTTAAATTCTGTATTCTGCTTGATGAACCATTTGTGGCAGGAGTCAAGTCTCG